>JAPZDZ010000025.1:18286424-18299543 GCA_029783805.1 Acanthurus tennentii | reverse complement strand
CGCTTTTTAATTGTTGTCATTATTAAAACCCTTATTAAAAAGGTGGCCACACAAATACGATGCCTTTAATTTAGGTTCTTTGTAGATGTTATGAGTGAAGGAGTGCCAAACTTTTTTTTCCTAGTCTGAATTTGTCTCTGCATGTGAGAAAACATATTTTGAGGGGAAATTTGTTGAACTGAAGTGATTCTCCGAGACAGTTTCATATACTGTAACTGTAGGTTTAAATCATTAAACATCTTTAATGTTCACTAAATGAGCAGTATCACCTCAAGCTTCTAATGAGGGATAATTATTAAAGACTACATGTTGTTCTCAAACAGGCTGAAGTTCATATATGTAAGTCTGTTGGCTGGGTCATTGCATCATCACCTGCACAAGTTTAAGTATTCGATGCATTATGTATTATATTTGGCATAAGATGGCCTCTGACTACTAGATTGTTGTATCTGTTTTGGGACATCAACAATATATCCTGTGAACTTTATACTTGAGCTAAAAAGGAGGAGATGCTTTATGTGTGGGTGTATTTATTAGATGTCTGTGTACTTTTGTGTAGGTAAGATTTTGTGTGTGCACGCATGTCTATATCTGTGCATCTGTGAAATATCTGAAGGCCGTGTTTGCCTCTATATAAGCATATGTGGCTCTGTTTCTTATGCTAAAGCAAGACACTGTGGATTGGTGGTAATACTAAGTCAACACCAAATCTTTTATAACATCTTTTTCATTTTTGGAGGTTCCTGCCAAGTAGCAACCTCCAGGGTTGAGAAATAAAGCCAGCATGGTGGTGCCAAAAACTCTAGTTTGAATGGCCACTCGAGGTTCACTCCAAAAGTAAGAACCCAGAGACCCTCATAATAAAATTTACAACTTTGCAGCAGAAATAAGCAAGTTTACAGTGTGGTACAATAAATATTTTTAATTGTCTCATGGCTAATTTCTGCATTTATGACAACTTGTTTTGAGGGTTAATGTTTATATAACTCACTCACCTGCTTCCCTCTCTAATCCAAATATTGTCCAAAAACCAAGAGATCAATGGGCATATTGCTAAACTCTATGCATCAAGATGATAGTCCACAAACCAATGAGTGATGTCACCATGTGTTTGTCAACTTTTTGTCATCTGGTCTATATGTACTGCACACTCAAACATGAACATGAACAAGTAAATTATATTACTCTGTTCTGATAGAAGACATCAGTGCTGGTGTTAATGTTGACATTTCTTAGCAAATGTAATTATTTGAAAATGGATCATCACTTTTTGAAATCATCTGGAACCTCACAAGGTCAATCCCAACTCCATCAAGAACAGCAAAAGTATGGCTATGTACTGACTTAGGCTAAAGAGACACACAGACTGCTGGTATCTCTGCTCCAACACAAGGGTCAAAGACACTTTACCAGTGTACATGTATGTGCTTCTGGGACTTCTACACCTCCAGCAAACTTTGTGTTTCCAGCACAGACTCTCTGTGTCTAATAGCAGCCTCTCAGTTCTTACTACAAGCTTCATAAGTCTGTTCCTGCTGCACAGTCAGTGTCTCCTTACCTCCTGTGTCACATGCTGTTGTTCTTTGCAGCCCTCTGCTGGGAGGGGGGCTAGCAGAAAATTAACGGTGAAGTTACACTTTAATAACATGGTTGATTAATTCTGAATTTATAAGCACATGAATTGGATATGTTTACACCAAGTGCATGTCAATCAGCTTTTTAAGGCAACTGGACATTTGGAAACTCACTGTATGTATGTTGTGTTTTCAGCCAACCAGGGTTCTGCTGAGAACGCTGAGGAACTCGATGAGGACATCGCTGTCACACAGACCCAAGCCAACTTAACCTGCCCACTCACACAGGTACACCACTCCAGTCTGCTGATTGGCTATTTTACTTATTCATGTGTTATTTATTTATTTTTTTTAGCTTATTTAAGAAAAAGAAAACTCTCTATTGCATCTCTAATTTCTGACAGTACCGCATTGATTTTATTATTAATTATTAAGTATCTTGATATGATGTCTGAGCAGAGAAGTTGTGTTTCTCATCTCTGTTTCATTGTATAACTCACCACTGTGTATCTGTATTCAAGATGGAAATGGTGAACCCAGTGAAGAATAAGAAGTGTAACCACCATTACGATGAAGGAGCCATACTGGGCCTGATCAAAACAAGACACAGCCAGAAAAAGAAATGCCGGTAAGACACTCTTCCTTAGAGGACTGTTAGAAAGTCGAGTCAGGTTTTATAGCAGTAAACAACTCAGTGGGCTGGCGTGGGACCAGCAGTCTGCCTCGATTCACATTTTCTTTATTATACTGCTTTGATGTTGAAATAAAAATTAAAAGTGGCGGGTCCTAGAGGAACACTGATGAAACCCCCATGCAGGTTTATGTTGCTGTCAAAGAAACTTTCTTATTGTCTTGAGTCCAGCAGTTAGTCACTGTGCACTCCTTATATGCTCAATTATATCGGCAGTACTCCAGGGGATTTTCCTCATTTCGATTATGTGTGTGACTGATGAAATGCTGTTCTTTTTCTCTGTAAGAGTATAAATGCTTGCATTTCTTTAAACTCACACTTGCTCACATAAGTGTGAATTTTTATATTTTTTATGTTTTGATACCCTATAAATGTGTTTCTCTCTTTTCTTCTCCTTTTCTCTGTCCTCCAGCTGCCCTGTGGTGGGCTGTGAGAACATAGATGTGAAGGAGTCAGATCTGATTCCAGACCAGATACTAAGGAGGATGATCCAGAGCCTGAAGAGACTAGGCAGCCAGACATAGTACTCTACATCTTTGCCGGCAGAATTCGTCATGAAACATGTGCCTTGTTTATTATTTGTATATAAAGAAAGGATTATGAGGAGGTTGTTATTTTGAGACTGTTGTTTTTATTAGTATTCGAGTTGTTAACTAATTTTTCCTGTTTTCATTTACTGAATGTGTCATAGATTTGTAATTCAGCTGGAGCATTAATGTCCTCCAGTCTTTCTTAATATAAATAAAAGCAACAGACCTTCTCATGAATGAGTGCCACAAAACTTGTGTTTGTCATTGGGAGTTTGGATAAGAGGTTTTTCAAATGTTTGCCGTCTAACATGATGCAGTAAATTAACTGAACCACAAGAGAGCAGTGTCTGCAGGAGAACACAGGATTTGTATATTTTGCCAAGTCAGTACAATGAACTTTTCATCTGCATTATAAAGTCTAAGTTCTTGTGTGCTGTAGGATTATTGTTAGAGTGACCACTTCTACAAATATAACTCCAGGCATTGTTCATTTTAGTCTTTTTTTAAGGTTAGTGAGCAAATGTGCTTGAATAAACACAGAAATGCTGAAATCTTTCTATGACGTGAGATTTTCCTTCACTGAAAGACAGGTTTGGCATATAACCTAAGTAGAACACTGTAGATTACTAAAAGAACTTCCTCAAGTGTGAAATGAGCCTTGGAAAAACATTCTTTAACATCAGTGGGAATGCACTAATGTGATTAAATCTCTCCCTTCCTGCCTGCTCTCGCTCCCTGTGAGGGGTCTTTGTTCCAAAGAGAAACAAACAAAGGCGGCGTTGAGATGAAGCTAGGTGAAGCTAATCTTTTAATAACTTTTGCATCAGGCATTTTAAAAACTCTAATTGCTCCTTTCATCCAAACAGTGCGTCACACAGCACAAAGAGCACTTTGCCTATAAAAATACTAAGTGGCAACAAATGATCCAGCTAATGTTGACTCATTCATTTCTCCACTCGGCTTCATTTTAAATAAACGTCCTGCAAATCCAATCCTGTCTACTGCACAACATGTTTAGTCACAGGTAATTTCACAACTACAGTTCAATTTGTGGAAAGTGCACACACAAGCATGTACGAGCATTGCATTCACGGTATCGCAGGCAGAGCCATTAAAACTGCTTCCATGAACGGATGCCGAGCTGTAAATATTCTCAGAAATTCAATCACAATAGCGAACAGACAAGCAGTTCTGAGAGAGAGGGAAAAAAAATCAGCCCAATCAATTCCCCACAGATGTTTGCTTTCTTCTGGATATGTTTCATGTGGAATTCACATTCATCCGTTCAAAAGCCCCGAGAAGTGGGTGTAATAGCTGCCTGAGACACTGTAAGCCTCCATTTCAGGCTTGTCCAAGGAGGATTTTACCTTTGGCTTAAAGTAAACACATGTCTCACTTTCTGGCGCAGGAGTTCTGGCTGTGGCAGTGCCAGAGATTGATGGAGGGGGAGGAACGCAGAGATCACAACTCCAAACGCTGGTTTGAAGCAGGTGTCATGCCTTTTCTACTTTAGGGACTAAAAACAAAGAGTTTTTTTAAAAAGAAGGAATATAGTTTCCTATTCTGTAGTGACACTTTTATTCAGGAAATAAACCCAATGAGGTTGCTCACATGAGCTGTCCCTCTCAAATGTATAAAACAGTTTCCTTTAGAACAGAGTTACATTGTTAGTAAGCCTGCAAATGATACTGTGAACAGTACACAATGAATAAATATTAACACTACTGTGCATAATGTAACTGTGTCTTGTGTAATCAATCTGAGCTAGAATAGGTGTGTTCCTAATTAATAATTTGCAAAAAACCTCTTATACTACAATTTTGACATGTCACTGTGGAAAAAACACAGATGCAAATTATAAAAAGAGTGAATTTAGCAGCCTTATTTTTAGCGCTCTGGTATTGTTTCCTGGAAAACTTGAATGGAACATTGTCAGTATTAGTAAAACTGGTGTTTTTTTCCACCATGACAAGTTTAAACGTCTGCTGCCAGAATACATTTCTTAGATACTCCCATCACTGTTTTGATATCCCAGCTGACACTAGTGAAGTGTAGCTCTTTAAAACTCAAGAGGTTTGGAAGAAGAATCCAATTCAAAGTTACAGACAGATCCATATTGGTGTCATAGCTTTAGTTTAATTGCATTAAGTCGTGTCTGGTTGGTTACAATGACACAATCCTCAGGTTTAGTCAAATACTTAAACTTAATAAGATGTGGGCGCTCAATTATGGAGAAATTGTAATTATATCAAATAAACCACAGGGTGGTCTCTGTTGGAAAGAATGAAGAAACCTACAGTTAATAGCATTTAGTATTATTCAAGTCTTTATGAACCTAATCTTTCAATTACATCATAAGTCCAGTTCCTGAACATACAGTACAGGGATAAAGTAAGATTTTACTTTGTAATCTCATCTCACTGTTAAGCCTTATTTCATCACAGCAGAACTTGCTGAGTATGGAAATAAAGGAACAATGGACTGGAACATTGAGCAGTGCACATGTACTGACTCTACGTAAAGTGGACCAAAAGACTGATTTTACACATATTTTTGCTATAAACTTATCATTTGCTACTCTGTTCATCAAACTCTTGATGCACTTTTTTTTATAATTTCTCTCAAAGCTTTCTATGGCCTCGCATCTCTCTTGCAGGAAAGCATGAAAACTGCTTATGTCGATCAAAAAATATGGATCTGTAACCCAGATGTACTGCACAGTCTGTGCTGTATGTTTTTGACCTTTTGGGATAAACCCCCCCTTTGAAAATCATATATTGATCACAAATGAACTTCAGTGTGTGTGGGTTATCATGACCTTCTGCTTAAGTTTAGATTTTTTAAATTATGTATCCCTATAACATCACACATCTCCATATTAACTGATTCCATTTTTGAAATAGTGTAGTACACTGAACATGTAAAACGTATAACCATATTATTAGATTACTTCTTATAATCATTTTTGTGCATATGGAGCTTCACTTAAAAACATCTCACCTACTTGGTAGCTCTTTTTCTACTCGAAATGAAGTTGAGACTGAACACGTCTATGAGACAAAAAGGCGCACTGTCGCTTTAAAAGACAACACCTCCCAGCAGAGCCGTGGTGAGTTTCTCTGCAACAACCACTGTGGTTCATACTACAGGCGGTCTGTAGAGCAGAGCAAACCACACAACAGCCTACCACACAGGAAGAAGCAGCTGCAGGCACAGTGTTGAACAGTCCGGCTTATTCAATTTTACCGATGTGACAACAGGAGTGTGAGTGAGAGAGAAAGATCTGCGGACAGGAGCTGGACTGCAGGTGAGTGCGTCCGCCGTCCAGAGAGTTTATTATGGATGGACTTGAGAAAAATAAAATAAGCCGGAGTATTTGTAGAGAACAGAGAAAGACTAACATGACAGCGGAAATGTGGAAGATGTGCTACAGTGCTAAGATTGTATTTTAAGTAAAGATAACAGTGGAAATGTTGATGGGTGTCGTGAAACTGAGCCAACAGGTGTGTCAGGTTACACCTGTTGGGGATGTAAACTGCGAGGAGAGAATTCAGTGCTCTGAACTCGCTGTTTGACCTGCTGTCTTGTTTATTTCCGTACAGGTCGGCACAGTTGGTGTCAATTTGGAGCCTTACAGCTGGACATGGATTACTGGTGCCCGTCTTCACCGCTTTGGATTTAGTTAAGACGCCGTTCAACCCTGCGCCTCCTTCCGTCTGTCCGTGAAGTTAAGTGCGCCAAGAACAGGTGGATCCTGTTTGTGTGCTCTGCTTTATCCGCCCTTTCATCCACCTGTCACCCTTATGGGGAACCAGGTGGAGAAACTAACGCATTTAAATTACGCAGAGGTGCCAACGTCGGATCCAAATGGGTTCGATCCGGAGGATGACGGACCCCGGATCGGCGTCTCTTACATTTTCTCCAACGATGACGGCGACGACGACCAGGACGACAATTTGGAGCACTTTTCCTCTGCGAACCACGCGGTGAACCATGAGGAGAAGCCTTTCGACCCACAGGATGAGCTGGAGTGCGCGATTCACTACCGAGAGGAGTGCGTGTACGAGCGACACACCGGAGCCGCGACTCACTCTGCGGAGAGTCTCCTGAACAAGTGCAGACCCGGAGACCTGCTGGAGTTTGTGACCACTGGACAGTATCCTCACTGGGCTGTTTACGTCGGGGACTTCCAGGTGGTTCACTTGCACAGGGCAGAGATAAAGAACAACTTTCTCACCGACGTGAGCCAGGGCAAAAAGGGCAGGATAGTGAACGGCCTGTACAGGTACCGTGCGCTCCCGCCGGAGGTGATCGTGCGCAACGCCCTGGATCACGTCGGGTCGAGAGACAGAGAGCTGTACTGGAGGAACTCGGAGTGTTTTGCCGCCTGGTGCCGCTTTGGCAAACGGGAGTTCAAAATCGGTGGGGAGATACGGATAGGAAAGCAGCCGTACAGGCTGAAATTAATCTTTTCAGAGAAGAAGTGTCACGTCCTGGAGTTTCAGAGCCTGGAGGACGTGATCATGGAAAAAAGGAGAAATGATCAGATTGGCAAAGACGCTGTGATGCAAGAGCTGGCCAACCACCTGAACGCAACACACGAAATCAAAGAGGAGCATTTTGTCAACTGATGATGGATTTTTATTCATCTGACGCGCATTTGAGGTTTAGTTTGAAGATGTTCAAAGGAAAATGGTCACTTTTTCACCCCTAAAAACAAAACGTGTGTTGTTGGGAGAGCATTTATTCCTCCTGTCGACCAATAAGAGCTTTGTCTGTGGGCTTAGGTGCATGTGCCAAACTGCAAGCCAATGTTTATCTTCAGAGGGAGTTAAAATACATCTGAAAACCTTGTGTTTTCATCTTCAGAATGAGAGAAATAGCACTGACATCTGGAGAGAAACTTGTTTCTTTCTTAAGTGCATTAGCAATGCAGATCGCTAGTGTCAAAATAAAATTCCCACAAGCTGATCTGCACTGGAAACGAGTGGAAATTGTACTCCGGAAAATTTTTCCCATCTGCTTCTTAGAGAAATCAGATTTCACACATCCAATCCAAAATGAAATGACATTTGCATCGTAGCTGCACCTGCAGTCTCATCCTTTGAGGATGAAGTCATAATTTAATTGCCCATAATTACCCCTCTAATCCAATGAATCTTTGCACAGAGGAGCAGAACCTCTCCTATGTTCCTCTACCTGATGAGAGTGCCGAAAGCATTTGCTCCTGTACAACTCAGGTGTTGGAGATCAATACAGAGTGGAAGAGAGACAACTACTTTCTTTTACTATTGTGTATCAACCTTGAAGATGCCCTTCTCTTGCTTTTTTATCCAATCATCACACAGCTTTACCCACTCTTAACTACCTTGTGGACAATGTTCACAGCCATGACAGTGCACTTGTATTGATTCATCCGTTTCAACAGTTTATTTTTTGAAAAAAAAAGAGATGTTTGTATAAAGGAATATGGAAATAAATATATATTTGAACAGAAGAGTTTTTTTTCTCTTGTTATACAAGCAATGTGACTCATCTCAAGAGATTTCTAATGTTGGTCCGATCATTTCAAACTATAAATGAAACTAGGTGAGGTTAACCAAACTGAGCAGTCTGAGCACATGCAATGGTTTGTTCTGCACAAACTATTTAAAGGCTGCAACATCACCAGCACTACAATCCCAGTTCACACCCCAGAGGAGTCACAGTCGTTCTACTAGTGAGATCCCTGCTTTTGTTTGCTTTTGTCTGATGAAGAGGCTGCCCCGCAGTCAAAGCAGTTAATGCTGCCAGTTTTGATCTAAATATCTGGCCTCAGAGCAGCAGCTCCTCGAAACAACGTCAGCATCAGCTTTGTTAGCTTGTGTTAAGTTGCGTTTCAACCGTGCTGGACATTTTACTTTGTTTACACCTCTGCTGACTGAAGATAAGTTCATTTATTTATTTATTTTGAAAGTTTAGCCGCAGGTTAAGAACGTTCTTTACTCACATTTTGCTTTTCTTACTTAAGCTGGAATTACAGCATTATATTTCAGGCTAAGGTGCAGTTTTGGTTGTTTACAGCCACAAATAGGCCCAAATTGAGCTCAGGAAAATCCAATTCTCATTTAGTATTTTAAAGATATAGAATAATTATAAGATAAAATTAAAATTGTGATGGAGGAACAGGCCCAAAAAAGTAATTTATGTATCAAATTGGATCAAGAAATAGATGCAGAAATTGAGTTGCATTAGTGATTTTAAACGCCAGTGTCTAAACAATAAAAGCCTGTGGAACACAGTCTGTTCACACACAGAGTCTGCAGCGGAAGTTACAGCAGATTCTGAGGTTGTTTTTAAACCACCAGACATCTTGTTTTCTTTCCTCAGAGGAAACTGATAACTCCTACATAGCCAGTCAGCAGATGAGTTACTTTTCCTGTTTCTTCTCCTCTGGTGTTATTCGCCCAAGTCATTTTTGCTGCAGGTAAGGTCCCACTGGACCCAGAGCAGGATCATCATCAGCACTGGTACCAAACATTAAACCTGCTGGACACATTAGCATATCTGCAATCCTCTGCGGTCTCACACATTGATGAAATATAAATTGTGTGTGTGAGTGTGTGATGCATATTTATGATAATCAGTCACCAACTGAATACAGCATTGGGTGAGCGCACAATGTTAAAGCAGCTGCCAGTAGAGATGTGTGATTGCTAATAACTCACATTTTTCATCATGCGCAATCAAGATGAGGTGAAATTAAACATATTAAATTTAACTGAATTTTCTCTCAGAAATGTTTGGAATTTTATCTGGTATCTGCATGCACATAATCTACTATTAGCTGTGTATAAAGAAAGAGACACAGTTAAGAAAAAGACAGCAACCCCTCAGTTGAATTCATAAAATTTGAGCACTGGTTTATTGAGTGGCTTTTTCTTTTAAAGCAACCCTGTGGAGTTTTCTTGTAAACAAAGTCCGTTAGCAAAAAAAAACATTGTCACATTGCCACATATCTTTGAGCTCTATGTGGTGATTGTGTTTTTTTCATCATAAAAACATCAAAACAATTTTTTAAATTGAAATTTTGCCATGTCTGTGAGTCTTTTGCTTTTATTGATGCAATGCTATTTTCACGTTTGCATGTTGTTCCCATCAACTGCTTTAAACTAGTTACATTCCTGATTCAAACAAAAGTCTTAAAAACACTGATCCTGCAGACCTGCAGTGTAAAAAACTCTACATGGTGTCTTTAATTTAGCTCCAACAGTTTCTCATTTAGTCAATTAACCAAAGGAGGCTGAGCCATTGTGGATCCCTGATTGAAATCAAATGACTTCAGAAAAAAGCCACTGGTGCCTTCTGTAACCGACTAGATTAGATTGTGGCAGGTGACTGATGTACTTTAAAGCCATCTTTCACCACGATTCAAAAAGTGTGAAACCAGAAAAAGCTTTTGGTCAAACATATAGGCTCTTTCATGTCAGCCTTTGGCCAGTGAGTCTGTCACGTTTTCCTTCAGAGGATTGGAGGAGAGCCCACACCCTTCTGGCAAAACTGGCAACATTACAGAAGCTGGGGACAAGCCAGTGCTCAAATCAAACCCACCCCGTGTTTACAAAATGCCATTATCTCCCAAAACTTCCTCCCACGAGCAAACATGTCTGAACTTTAGAAGAGAGAGCTTATGAGGAGATTCTATCTGACAGGCCTAAAGGAAGCGGGAGTTTATTTTAGACGTGGCCTCGAGCCACTGCAAGATCATTATCCGTGTGGGACAAACACTGTGGAGCTTAAGATGGATAGTTTGAGGATGTTTGATGATTCCAGGTTATGTGCTGGACTATTCAGAGCATGAATCTCACCTCTTTATTAGATTGCCAGCTTCATGCCACTTGTGTTGCTAAGACAGCACCTTTGAACTGCTGCTGATTCCTTTTTAACCAGTAAAGATTTATGAACAGCTGGTGGGAATAAGGGTGTGCTCGTAAGATAAGATAGTAGAGCAGTTGACTAAGATTACGCCTGCCTTTGAGTAGCAGTGCCATGCTGAATGTCTCAATTAGTGTTTGATCCAATTTTTACCCGCACTGACGAGAAAAGAAGAGTTGAATATACTTGAAGAACCAGGCTACTTTCAGGTCGTGTTCACAGTTAATTGTCAAGATATTCATTTGTTACCTCACAAATAAAAACATCTGCTACAGATAGGAGCAGAGCTCGACGAGGTTTAGCTTGTCAGGCCATTTTCCCTTCCCACTCGACTGAATCATGTTTATGCTTGTGTTTGGAGAGCATAATGAAACTCCAAAATGTAACTCTTAAGATTACCTACACCGCATTCATTAACAAGTATTGATCCAGAGTGCTGCAACTTACACAACTGTTGTTTCTTTTAAAAAAAATAAATAAATCTAAGCTTTACCTCAAGCATCACCCACCAGCAATGGGTTAATATGGGTCTCCCACCAGTTTGAGTCAGACTGGACCGTGTTTACTGTGCATTTCAGACTGGCGCTGCCATTCTTTCTTGTCCCAGCGTGGGGTGTCTGTTTGTTTTTACAGTCACACAATGGCAAAGTCCATTCCCTCCCACTTCCATAAAGTTCCAAGGTTGCTCTCCTCTTTTCAAAACACTTTGCCATAGCCTAGTTTCACTCTGTTTGTGCCTCTCCTGCTACTTTTTAGCTGCACAACTATTGAACTTAGTTTCCATTCTACCACTCATACAGGCAGCCAACCAATGTTCCTTTCCTTCCTTTGTGCTTTCTTTCACTTTCCTTGACAAATGTGGTTTCGCAGGACGGAGCACTAGGCTGTGAAGGTAAAGCCGCCGTTAAAATGCTAGAACTGGGGAATTGCTGTGCTCAGAAATAATCAGTTCAAAGACATCATGCCGGTTCAAAGGAAATAACAAGGAAACAAGAATAATAATACAGCAAGGCAGGCTGGGTGAAAATACAGGAATCATGTGTAAGGGTGGCTTTGTAGGACGACGAAAGAATGTCTTTGATTTGATCGTCGTGTCTAGAAGAAGAGTTTAAAGTCTTTAACAACAGAAGCTGATGAGGAGCTCGTCAGAATGGAATCAGTCGCTATTCTAGTTTGAGCTGTCGTGTCCGGTCAGCCAGGGCTGTCTGGTTTACATAAGCAGAGCCAGACAACAGGAAAGGGCCCCAGGAAAACTTCAATACACTGGCCCTTGTCTAGTTGGGATGGTGATGGATGAATGAATGAGTAAAGGAAAGAAAGACAGAATGGAGAGGGATAGAAGGCTCGAGTTATGACCTGAGAGAGGGGGGGGGACAGAAATCATGGCGCTTATTAAAGCTTCATACTTGAACTGAGCTGTGACTGAGAATTGTTGCCTTTAAGCACTCTGACCTGTTTGTCACTTCAATTATTTATGGAAGGCTGATTCAATAGCTATCAACATTCATCTCATCCTGAGTCATCACAGGAAATCCTGCCCTGTGCCTACAGCTTAACTGACTAAAAAAAAGTGTGGGTTACCCGAGGTTAAAAATCCAAACATTTCAACTAGTGCGCTGATGCAAATCATAAACTATTTTGTTCTTTATGTGTGCTGCCTTTTAGTATTTACATGCTGTAGGCACTTTACATCCCTTAACCAGTATATACATGTATATTTTAAAACATAATTTCTGAACAAATAGATGGTTTTGGTAATGAGAATACTGTTAACGGAGCCACACAGGTTTGGAAAAGTGTCAGTTTTGTGTGGAGTGTGCTTCACCTGGCAGCTACCCTCATAATCCCCTGAGAGCATCTTTTTGGCAATTAATAGAGCCGACCCTTGTGGCTGTCTTTTCAAACCTCTCCCGGATCCCAGGGAATCAAATTAGCGCTTATCAACTTTCTTGCTCTTCTTTAATTTTAATTCCATGTTGCTGCTCCTTTGCACTGTCAGTTTAATTGTCAGGGACAGAGTTAGGCTTCCTTATGCCCTTCACTGAAAAAAAAGAAAAAAGAAGGTAACTCATTATGACTAACATGATGTTCCTTTCTTCATTTCCTCTTTCTTTCCTTGTTAGCTATTTTGCTTCCTTCTCTCTCATCTTACGCTGTTCTTATTTTGAACTGTTTCAGTTGACACAGCTGCATGCCACACTCAGAAGGAAGCAGCAGAGGAAATAGACAACACTCGTTCGTCTACAGAGTTGTGAATGCTATCAAGTGTCAGGAGGAGTCCACAAGCACTGTGTGCTAAACAGAAGAGTCTAACAGAATAAAATAGTTTGATATTTTGGAAATCATGCTTGTTCACTTTCTTGCAGAGATTCAGATGAAAGATTGTTTCCGATAGCCTGGCTTTGCATAG
>JAPZDZ010000025.1:18271398-18286324 GCA_029783805.1 Acanthurus tennentii | reverse complement strand
TGTCTTAATGCTAAATATAAGGCTTGAACCAGCTGACAAACAGCATGGCATAGCATGAAAACTGAAAGACACAGTGAGTGAGCTGAAGAACTATGCCAGTGAGGTTTTTTGTTGCAGTAAAATAATAAGCTAAAAAAAAAAAGTTAAATTTCTGAAAAAGTTCAATAACCTCATAATGTTTTATGAATGCAATATTCCTCGCTGAGGATTTAAATAGATCCTAGCAGTAAACTGAAGATAAAACATGATTGGCTTTGGCATTAACATGAGCATGTGCCTGTGAATCGAATTACCTGTAAATGTCATTTGATGCTGTTATTGTAACCTTTACTTATCCATTATTTGTATGATCTCCCTTGATTTTAAAGTATTACCTGAAGAAGAGCAGAAAGAATAGGATAAGGCTTGAATCATTGATCCATACTGTGGCAAGAGTACGACTTGCAGGCATGACGTCCATGTTCAGACTGTGACTGCTGATGCTGAATAGAAAAAAGGTCTGCACGTTGTTTAGAAAAGGTTATGCACCAAGCCACATTTCCTGTGAGCAGCTGCATGTGTGTGAATGTGTGTGTGTTACTGAAGCAGCTTCACCTTTGCTCTGTGCACATGTATTGTGCATGCATTTGTGAGTGTTAATAATAACCTTGTTTATGTTTCAACTGCGGTGCAAACAAAAGAGTGGTGCTTTTCATTCACAACGAATCACTGCTATTTCCGCTGTCATCTTGTCGTCACAAAACCTTACCACACCCGCTTTCCCCTCGGAGAGGAGCTGTGATTTCCTAGTCTATCTCCAAGTGATAAGCATACCATCATCCTGGGTGTCCGCTATGAAAGCAGATATGCTTAGTGTCAATCTGCACCTCCTGCTGGCTTAATCAAACAAAGAAAGGAAAGTATTAGAGTGCAGGTTTGTGAGTGTATGTGAGAGACAGAGAGAACATAACACTTTACTCACTCTGTGTGCTTAAGACTGATGTAACCATGACATGATACCTGTTATGACTATAAAAGAGTCTGTATTAATGTTCATTTGGTCAGCGATATCATTTTAAAGTTGAAATTATTTGAAATGTCTTTGTTTAAGCGCCTTGACATGAACCATGACAACAAAACGGCTAAGTCAAATAGTCATAGAAATAGACAAATAATTCAAGACTTCTTTAACATTAACGCTCATAAAGAGCTCCATGTTCATAGCAGGTGCCACATCAGTCTAATGCACACTTCTTTATATAAATTGATACCAAACATCCATGTATATGTCTGCTCCTCTTGCATACCTGGGAATTCCGTGCATGTGTGTGAGTGTCTGTGTGTGTCTGTGTAGGTGTGATATGAAACTAGTGGGTGGCGGAGTAGCAGAGGTCTGGCCCTGCAGGCTAGATGTTTGCTGCTGATAATGAGGTACTGTTGAAGCTAATGGAGGCAAAGCCAATTTAGACTCACTCAGCGGCCGTGTGATATCAGCACATCGACCAGATTGACGAGAACTGGAAGACGAGCTGTTGTGCATCAGCATTTGAAGACTTGGGATTGGACAGTCTAGACGGCCTTGGGAAAAAAAAAATGTACAGAGAAAGAAGAGGCAACAGGACCGGAATTTTAAATCGAATCGGGGGGGGGATTATTTGGTTCTGTGGCCACGAGTTCTCCATGAAACAACCATGTAAACACACCGTGTAAACCCTTTGTTTTGACATACTTTTTTAACATCCGACATGCATTTAAAAACACAAACCTGGGCTAAGCCTGTGTTCTGCATGATGTTTGCGGTGGAGCAGTGCAGAGCCCCACTTTGCTTCTGGAGATTTGTCACAGCAACACATCTTAGCAGGGTAATTGCAGTATCCCAGAGATGGATCCGTCTCCCATGTGTACTGCAGTTTATTGCCTTATAATTATGAGACTAATTACGAAGATGTATTACAACCCCCCATGTGCATGGGTGTTTGTGTGTACACACGAGTCATACACACACCACGTAAACTCAAGCACACACATCAATCAGAAATACTGTAGCCGATGATTAAAATCTCAATGTGAGAATGGGAGGCATTAATGACTACACCACTGCCTTCCTGAGCCTGGCTGTTTGCTCTAAAGCCATTCTAATGCTTCGTTTCAGGATCTGAGTTGCTTGATTTATTGTCAACAAAAGCTTCTGATCTATTTTTAACAGTGTGTTGACAACAAAGAAGCAATCAAGCTGTGGTCAGATTTCTACACCTTGTTATTGGCTTTGGAATCCCACCTTTTCTGAAAAATCGCCTCCGCCATCAATGCAGCAATTACAGGAAAACTAGTTTACTGGTATTGCAATATTTCACTTTTTTCTTATTGTTACCTAAGTTGTTTTCAAGTCTTGTTTTTTTTTCTCCTACGCACCTGTCAACAATAATACAGCCATGTGTGATGCAACAGGAGTATAGAAGCACAATAATTGCAACAAAGCTCCTCTGTGTAACAACAATCAGGATACAAGATGTGTAGTAAATTAATACACCTTCACATACAAGTATTATATTCTCTTTTGCCTCAACGGATTATACACTCTTTTTTTATTTATACCAAAGGAAAAGAAGGAGCACATACACACACACACACATCCCTTCCTGGTGATCTCAGGGGATCTGTAGGGACAATGGTGGGATACAGCACATGAGGACAAGGTGTGGCTCTCTGTCAACAGCAGGAGTCATGCGGTTTATATGTTTGCACACAGTGTGAGGCAGGTACACATGCATTTACAAATAACTGAGATGTGAGGCGTTTGAGCTCACTGAGGAAGATCCAAGCTGTGAGGAAGAGAATGAGCGCAGAAGCTTCACACACCACACCTGGTCTGCCTGTCTTTCTGTCTGTTTCTTATGGATTGACTCACACACAAGCTGACAAACAAAGCTCAGTCATGGGCTTGCATTTTACACAGCAGCCTCCATCCCAAAACAGTCATCCTGTACCCACGGATGTGAGAGATGGTGCTGAAGGAGCAAGGCTGAGGCCTTATGGTGGATGCAAATTTCCTTTCATTAAACTTCCACTGAAGTTTATTAAAGAGCATTCTGCCCCTTCAGCAACTCAAGTTGTGCTCTTGATCTGTGGCAGCGAAACAGCGATAAGTAGGCCTAGTTAACACTTTCATGATAAAGACTCCATTAGTGCTACACACATAGCTCTGGCGAAGAGGAGGAGGAGGAGGAGGAGGAGGAGGGGGGGGGGGGTGATAACTACTAAACAACATTCTGACTTATCTCCCCATGCCTCCCTTTCCAGGATATCCCACTTGGCTCAAAGGCAATGTCATTACCATGGAAAAGGCTGTGCAGGAGTGTTTTTAGGTTCCCAGATTGTGCTTACATTCTGCACGTTTTCAGCTCTGCATGGCACGGACCAAAATCTTATTAGATCCATTAACTTGTGTCATCAGTAGTGTGTTGCAAGTCACTCGTACAGAGGTTATCATCGGTGTCAAATCCTTGCAGTGTTTTTGTAGGCAGGCTGGTGGGGTTGTGCCTATCTGAGGATATGGTGTGTTTAAAGAGAAAACTCAGCAATTTCCTTTTTATAAAACAAGACACAGCCCTGTGGCCCCGCGAATCACCTCATACACGACATCTGAATGCAGAATTCAATACCTGCATGTTTCCAAGCAGCACACCCACATGGGCACCACAGTGAACACCGTCTTGTTGTTTCTTGTCTACTCACACAAAGGCCTACAGATATTCAAATATATGTTTGGCATTTTCACCACGACTTTCTGATGAATAATTCAGACCTAATCTTCAGAGGGTGGCATGAATTGAACGTACACCAGTCAGAGCAGGCCATCTCTGTCTGCTGCGCTGTGTGTTATGTTCAATGATCAACACGCGGGCAGTTTGCCTCTTTGGCCCGCCTCTCATTGACTTTTAATGTATGCACGTGGAATGTATGATCATTAAAAATCTGAGTAGCGATGTAGGGGGGCTCTTTCTGAATAAAAGCAAAAGAAGACAACCCTCTCTCCCTCTGTCTCTCCCTCTGTCCATTCATTAATGATATCTATAGCCCTTTAAGCCCTTCATGAGTGTTGGTGGAGTGTCGGGAAGCTCTCTAATCCCTGCATTGCTCTTTATTCTGCCCATGACGCTCATCCCCTCTGTGTCAGATCCTGAAACCCTGCTAATCCCCTGGTGGCATTGCGCTCGGGGCCCCAGCTGTCGGCTCCCATGCTGCTCCGCTTCTCACCCGGCTAATTTGTGGCCCTGCTTGGGATGCTATTGATGTCACCCTGCCCCATCTAGTCCAATAACTTTTTTTTTTTCACTCTATTGCTCTTTCCCACTGCTTTCTTTCTCTCTCACTTTCTCACTTTGCCCTCTCTCTCTCTTTCTCTCCTGGCTGATGATGAAACTCCCAGCTGGCACCGAGTGAGCACTTTTGTTCCCTCTGTTGTATAAAGAGTCAATGTCCTTTTCCCTCCATGCCCACACATTACAAATCTGCCACAGAGCCCGTCCTCCCTTCCACCAAAAGCTGAATGGACGTGCAGTGGAGGAGGTGGAGATAAATGCAGCACAGAGGGCAATTTGGACTAAGCAGCCGAGAGCACACAGACTAAGCATTTGAAAGATGGCACATTAAGAATCCTCAAGTTCAATTAAGAGTGCTTAACAATGCATCAGTATGCAGGCTAGCTTTCTCAGACTTATTTTAATGAGAAGAAGGAGGTGGGAAGGAGCAAAGAGGAAAGGGAAGGGCGGTGGGTGAGGGTGTGGGTAATGATTAGGACCGCTGTCTTTCTTCCTAAGCTCCTCTGTGCAGCTCAGTGGAGCAGTGGGCTGCAGAGAGATTTTGGACACTTTGGTGTCGCCCACCCAGACTAATGCCACCCGCTTGGCACTTTTTGGGCATGAGGGAGCGTGAATGCAGAAAAACAATATTGTTTCCTATTATTGTAACGTTTTTACAGATTACAGAGGAACAGTTTAACAGTTCTGGAGGCTTACTTATTTGCATTCTTTCCAAGAGTGAGATGAGAAGATATCACCGTGGGTGCTGGGAGCCAGTTAGCTTAGCACTGAAGCAGGGGCAACATTTGGCTTGGCTCTTTTGATAGTTGGAAATTTACTTGACAAACAACAGCTTATCCATCTGCTCAGCACTTTTTTTTTTTTTTTTTTGTAGAGGATGTTTGCTATAATGTCTGCTGTCTTACAGCCTCAACTGTGTTAAACAGACTGAGAAAAGTCACTGCAAGGCTGCTGTTCACCAGGAAATGGTTACAGCACATTAAGTTACTTCCCAACACCCCTAAAACCACAAGTGGTTTTCTGTACATTTCTGTTGCTGTCAGATGATTTGAATTTTATAGAAAGGATAGTTAGAGTTTTATGGGTGTAATAAATGAATAGAAAAATGCCAGTGTAGCTGTTTGCCTCTGCTTCCAGTCTTTTGGCCAAGCTAATCCATATTTAGTTAACAGCGCTAAGTGTCAAACAAATGTGGAGGAGGAGGAGGAAAGAATACAGATTTTTATTTGAACTGTAGCTAAATAGAAGTTTAAAATGGCATGAAATAGAAATACTCATTGTGTATGTGGGTGTGTGGTTTTAAATACAATTCAGGCGCAACAAATGTAGCTGAACTTCTGTTTTATCATTAGCATTCAGTTCAATTACGATGCTCCGCCGCCACAATGTCATTACAGGACAGTTATATTTTCCAGAGACAGCAAAAAGCATTTCTTTTGGGCATGAGTTTCCCATCTGTGTTATCAGATTCAAAATGCTTCTTCACATTATTTCTCAAATAATTTGGTGTTGTTATTGTTCAGCTCAGTTTTCTCTAATATGCATTAGGAAAAGAAAAAGTAGCTTAGCTCATTAGGACAAAAGGGAAGCAAAGCCTCAAATCGAATGTATTTAGCTGACTCCAAGTCACGCTTTGTCATACTTATACACTTGAAAATCTCCCTTTTGAGTAGTGAAAGCCCCATACCATACTATCATTTGTGTAACACACACTAGCTGTATAGGAGCTGTGTTTAATCCTGGCTTCATTTGCTTTGCAAAGAAAAGTTTTTATTCCTTAATGTTGTAAATTTTTATAGTTTGAAAAGACTGAGAGAAGAGAGAGACTTGGACAGGGGTAACAGATGAATAGAGTCCCACTGAACAGAGAAGCACAGAGGAGAAGAGTGAAACAGAAAAGAAAAGACAAACACAGAGAGAAAGAAAGAAAGACCAAACAAATGAAAGCAGTGAAAAGTGGAGTTAGAGCCCTAAGCAGAGATACTGGGAGGCGGGATGCGGAGCTGACCCCATTCCTAACTTCTCTTGCCGTGGCCTCATCGATGTGACACTCATTACCATCTCAGCTCTCGTCTCTGGCCCTGCCGTCCCTTTCCTTCACTGTTGTCTCTCTACTGCCAGTCAGGATCACAGCGCCTCTCTAACACGCAGGGCCATCCTCCTCTCTGGACCCACTGTCACAAAGATAAATAAGAACTAGAAGTCAGTGAGAATTTTCCAACAGTCACTCTCTCCCAGCGGATTTTTCTGCACAGCGTCTTTGCTCTTCTGAAAGGCTGCAGGATTATCTCGGCCGTCGGGCCATGCGAGGTCAGCACGAACAGCCTATTGGTCTGGTAGGCAGTGTGAGAACAGTGGGGATAAAAAAGTGTTCTGGAAGTGACACAATTTAAATCAGTGTGAGCGGAGTGTGAAGCCTTATACAGGTGTCAGGGCCCATTCTGCTGAAAAGACTATTGCTAGAGAGGAGACACAGTGGGAGTTGAGCTAATCAAGTTCCTTTTAGAATGACATCAAGTACATTAATAATTGTGTGATGTTTAACCCTTTAACATAAATTTTATGAGCCTATTTGATAGAGCTAAATAGAAAAAGCTTTTAACAGAAAACTATTAGGTCAAAAACACATAAATGCATGCATGAAAATGCATGTAGTGAAAGCAAAGATTTAGTGAAAAGCAAATATTTAAACACCTGTGTTTTGTCAATAGCTTCACTGGATCACCAGTGATCCCATGGATGTGAACAGGTTAAACTGTTAAAACAGCATCAGTACAGAGAACAGGCCTAAAAGGATTTTGTTCATTTGTGTATATTTCAGGGCACACAGAAGCACCATTAAAGTACAAATGCTCACTTTCTTTTCTTGTACAATTGATGCAAAAACATCACAGTGTACTTCCATACATAAATAGATAAAACCACTCATTGTGCTCGTCTGTGAAACCAGCTCATTGAATAGTAAATTGCCAAATTATGTCTTCGCTTTTCCTTAAACAGCAAGATTGTAATTTCTGCAATCACACAGTGACAGATGTTTTTTTGTTTTATTTCTTGTCACTTTGTTTGAGGGAAACAGACTCTAACCATCACCGAGTGGAAAATGGGACGTACTCAGTGTTTGTTGACAAGAGTATGTAATTTCTATCAGGCGCCACGCATCTGTTTTTGTTTGACAACCAAAAGCAGCGGTCCTTATGATCCCAGTCAGAGGATTCAGATAGAGAAACAGAATGCTTTAAACAAACAGACAGCATGAGGGACTTCAGCATGAGATTGGCACAATGAGAAAGAGAGTAAACGACATGGGCAGAAACTGACACAGGATCGCAGAGATCCTGTTAGAAAAGAAGACTTTCATTTCCATCGAATATTTTTCATTGGAGAAAAGTTGGCTTTACCGCCAGAGTGACTCTGTCCAGTTATGTTGAATCTAATTAAACCCATATTTAACAAGCAACGGACACATGATATTACAACAATAACTCTTTGCGTTTAATCTCTCAGTGATTAACAATGTCTGAATGCATTTCATGTTCCAATAAAAACACATATGATGCTCAAATCAGACACAACTTTGGCACTTGCTTATTATATTTACAGTTTTATTGAGATATAAACTGTATGGTGACAACTTTTAAAATGTATCCTTAAAAAAAGGCTTTCATAAATGCTAAAACACCATTTCTTTGTTAAAAGTCACTTGGCTCTCAGTATTCATTATTATAGTTGTTTGTTTGTCTCTGTCCTGTGAAATGTCAATCCTGTTTTAATTATGTAAAGCCCTTTTTAATGTTGTTTTGAAAAGCACTGTATAAATAAAGTTTATTATTATTATAATTACTGTTGTCAGTAGTGTGCATGACTATTTATTATCCCATTTATTTGCACTTATGCTGTGCATTAATCTCTTGCAATATGCTTGTCTTGAGAAGGTCCAAACCCAGAGAAACTGCTCTCCTGCCACAGTTTTATCTTTCAAATCCTCTAAACACTAGCTGATTATTTAACAGTTTTAGCCACAAACATTTCAGAAGCTCTACTTTGTGCTATTTATCCACATTCCACTGACTCCTGAATGAACGCATTATGTTCACCAGAGTTCACACAAAGTTTGCAGGAGAGATTATGGAGGAGCCTGTGAGCCGCAGTACACAAAGTTATGAGCTAATTCCTCAACAGCAGTGAGCCCTGTGAGTGTTGTTGATGCCATGCAAAGACAGCAGACAATATAAGTGTCTGTATGCATTAATGCAGCACATGAATGTGGAGCCATAGTACAGGTGCATGTGTTTACGTCTCTCCTGTGTAGTTTCCCATTGATGTAACTTTCTACATTCCTACATTATCCTTCCCCTCCTCCACCTCCTCCTCCATCTGCACTAACTGTATATCATTTTAGAAGCTGATACAAAGCAACATTGTGCAAGTCTAAATGGCATGAATGCGCTGACTTTTATACAGAAACAAATGTGACTTGTACGATGTTGTTTTGTAGATTAAGTCCTGGAACAAAATTAGTTATTGCACGGATAAAATATTCACTTGACAAAACAGTAAATAAGCGAGAAATACATTTGCTCTGCTAGTAAACACATAGCTAAGATCTGTTTACAGGTGACAAAAAAAACATTAGCTATGGAATCACTTCAGTTTATTTACCTGGATGACAGAGATCTTTGACATCGCAGTGCTTATAACACATAGAGGTGTTGCACCATTGCTGGGAGAAATAAACCCGGGGGCAGGCTTATGCCCTGGATTTCTGTTGGGCTCTCCAGTGAGGTGCAATGGCTGATTTGCATCGGCCCCTCCAGGCACTTTTATCCCGACCCGGCAGCAGTGTGCACGTGGCGGAACGGTAGCAAGTGCTGTTGCCTGGACAACTGATCGCAGGATTAAAGGTTGGGAGAAAAGAGAAAAAGGGAGGGAGAGTCAGTTAGTGTTCAGATCGGTGGTCTTCAACCCTTGTCCTGCTGGGTTTTTATTTTGGCCATCTAATGAAGGATTGCTTGAGGCTTCCGATGCAACATGAATTCAATTAACTGACTGGTTGGAAGGAAAACCATTAGTGCTCTGTGGGATGAAATTGGGAACCAGTGGTTTAAAGAGGCTGTTAGTGAGAATGTTCTTACCAGGCACATATGTAGCTTTAGCTAGTGTGATCCAGCTTTGAACCCCTTTTACTCATCACTGTATTGTATCAATTAAAATTGCATGACATGGCAATGAGTTTAGCAGGCTCAGCTTGATATGTGTTGACTGCTAAACTGATGACCATCAGAACTAAATGTCATTTTATTAAACCTAGAGTTGAACTTTTCATTTGAACTAGATGCAAGATTTGAAAAAACTTAATTCTATTCTAATAAGAAAAACTATTTCATGTGTAATGTAACATTGTCAGAAAACTGTCCTTTTTCTGAAACCCTGTTATTCATCTAAACCTGCAATAATTCAGGAGAAGACTTGAGGTGTATCCTACGGATCAGTGCTTTATTTTCATTTTGCTCTCATATTTAGCTACATAACCCAACAGGGAGGCTCTGAGGCTCCTTTCCAGAACAAATTTATATGTATGAAAAAGCCCTCTCCAAAATAAAACAAAAAATTGGGCTATTTGTAATGCCAACTGGTCAAATTCCAGGCTCTGACGGGGCTATTTTATCCCTGGCACAGTCTCTTTGGTTGCTTTAAAGATTTGCTATTAAGTGAAATCACACTGCTGATGAGTTCCCATGTTTGCATTAAAACCTGTACAGTCCACAGCTCAGGTGTCGCTAAAGACACAGCTGCATCTCATCTGTGTTTGATTCTCTTTCCAAGTAGACCAGGCCAACAAACTATGGGATACAGCACACTCAAATCTAATACCTTCAAGGGAGATAAAAGTTCCTACTGTAGCTGCAAATTAAAGCATAGCTGTTTTCTGTGAGTGTGGCATGTCTTTATTCGATATCAGGGGCTCCACGGAGACACGTACAGCTTTAGGCTGGCAGGAGTGTGGTGAGTGTGTGAGTTGCAATCTGACTGACTGATCGTTTTTAATAATGCTCAGCCCCCTGTGCTCACATTTGTTCATATTTAACTAGGGAAATGCAAGAGTGGACCAGTGTTGCTCTGTTTTTCTATTAACCTGAAATAAGGACGATGGTCATAATTTGTGGCAATAACAGGGAGGCCTTCCTCTTTCACTTCCCGAATGACTACATGATACCCAGAGGGAGAACTCCACATTATCAGAGCATGTCTGTGTCAAAGCACTTATCCTTTGCCTTTTTACTGTATATTTAATAGAAGTTGCCTCTATAAAATATTATAAACCATAATGCTATGAATGTGATATGTATCAGAAAACTGTAGGCCCAATACATTTTACTTTACTTACTTACTCGTGTCTATAACCCTGCCATTGAGCGACTATTTCAGTCAGCTTGCTCTTCCTTTTTTTTTTTACCGTTGCTACATCCTGGACTCAGGCTGCCCAAGTTGATTGTAATTGGCTTAAAAACTACAAATCAGCCAGTGATTTTTACCCTACAGGAGAAAGATAATTGGTGCTGCTAGACCTTTCTCCACCACTTCCACAGCGTTATGAACAAAGAGTTTACTATGCGTGAGTTCGCTGCAGGCAAGCCACCCACGGTGTTCACACCACCGGATCAGCTATTCTAGAGTTAGCACATAGCTCACTTCTCCAGCCCATCTCAGCTCACCGTATACATGCAAGCAACTATTTACTTTATTTTAATAGTACAAGATTATAGTGCTGTTCTAGTCTGTAAAATGCCAAAGCATTTACACTCGTTCTAAAATAACCACACTGGAAGACAAGGCAAGATCCTGCTGCGATAGTCACTCAAATTAGAAAATGGTGCACAATTTCAGTCTCTTATCAGAGATAACAGTGGTGTTTCACTCTTACTCATGAAAAGTGACAGACATTGTGAACAAGTAAATTAAGCAGAAATTCAAATTCTACATTTTCTCTCAGACGCCTGGCCATGCCTTGCATGAAATGGGCAGGTTGTCAGTGTGACTGTTTCAGGCAGTCACACTGACACAGGAGATGAATGGGGGGTTAGTTACTCATATACACAGTGTGACCATGGAGCTGAAGACTCCATTGTCAGGTTTTGTTAGGCTTCTTTCAGGTCTCAGAATCATCTCAGAATTTTACAGTAAGTCATGTATTTTGGTCCATCCAATAATATGACAAGTTTTCTACCTGTCTCACAAGTCTTTTGAGATGGTTAACCACATCTGGCCCTGTGGATATTTTGCCAAGTTGTTAATTAAAAGAAACAATGGCACAAGTCTGCCAATAATAATTGCTCTCTTTTCTCAACTAACAGCTTCACAACAATAACAGACCCATCTCCAAGCCTGTTGTTTTCTTATTTTCCAGTTCCTGTACTTGCTTTTATAATGTGAAACCCTTGAGTTAATCCACAAAATTCTGTATAGATACTTAGTTGCACTTTTTTTTAATCCAAAAGCTCTTAGGAGACTTAGCGATTCTTCTCATGACACTAAGTAATGGATGACTTAAACCATTAAGAGATAAATGTTGACACAAACTAAGATTTTTAATATTGGCCATTTTCCTACACTTGATAACTGTTAGCATCCTTATGTTCCCCGTATAAAACATGTGTCTGAAAATGTCAGGATCTATTCTAATTTGTCTTACAACTTTTGTTTGGTTAAGTGAAATTTCATCTATGCTTTTCATTTCCTTCAGGAAATTTCACTGATCAAAATCTCTCAATCAAAAAATCTCAAAACTCAAAAGAATCTCTGAATCACACTGATCTAAAAAAAAGAAAGAAAGAAATAAGATCTCTTCAGTCGTGTCACGGCACTAATACACTCGTTTGCTGTTGTGCTCTTTTACATTCACATTCAGTCTTCAGTAAATCACCTTCAGCTCTTCAAAATTCTGCTGCTACAGTCGTGTCGCCAAGATCACACACATGCTGAAGCTATTGAGCCTAAACAAAGTAAGAGGTGTTAAAATGTAAGTTACTGATTATTATTTTTAATAAGGTTTTTAAAAATCACTTTAGCTAAGCTGTTTTTATTGCTCTTGTTTCCATCGTTCTAATGTTTCTACAAATCCTCAGACGCTTTTTTCTTTGTGAACTTGGTTTTAAAGAAAATTATGTGTAAATGGAATTATTTTATAAACATATTTGCTGTATATGTTTAATTGAGCCATCAAGGAAATTGGGTTGATATTTGAGATTAAGTCTTATAAATAGGCAGATACATATAATAAAATGATTAAAGACATTTTTAGTTGCCCATTGACAAAAAAAAATGTATGTAGAGTTTAAACTAGAAATCTAAACCTATAAACCTCTTTTCAGTTATTCTGAACTCATATCAACAATGTTCTTACTGTTTGAAAAGCAATGCAAACATGTAAGTCACATAAACCTATCTTATATCTCCATCAACAAAAGGCCTCTTTCCCACAGCAGGTCAAGGTCTGGGCTAACCAAACATGTAGCTGGAGCAGAAGAAAGCAACTGTGTTATTCAAACTGGTGTTCAGCTCAGCTACTAATGTCGCTCAGATATTCTACTAAAATAAAGTAGATAAATAGCAATTATCTGTGCTATTTTCCTTAGTAATCTAATTTGTTTCCTCAGTCGTACACTTGGAGGTCAGGAGGAGAGCGGATGGGACAAAACTGCAAATGTCGGTCCTGAAACACGGCTCACTGAGCTGATTGCTCTAAAGGAAACAAACCTGAGAACACTTCCAAGGTGGCTGATGCTGAACACAGAGGAACACAATGGCTTTCTCTTTTAAATATTGCTATAACAGCTATATTCATCTTGCACTTTATTCTAACATACTGTTTCTGCTGTTGTCAAATGTAAAGAATAGAACTTAGAGGCTGAAAAGGAGGCAGTGTTAGTTGGAATAACACAGTCATAGCTATGTGTCCAAAGCAGATTTAGGGCCAATCATTTTTTTCACAAGTAGGAGGCATGTTTTGTTCATTGAAATGTTTATCCCAGATACTCCTTTATCAGTATTTAAAAGATTAGCTTTGGATGTTCCTTTCAAAGTAATCTATACATTGACACAGAGTGGATCTGCTTTGACAAAACACCGCCATCTTGGACAAGATCAGAATAATCAAACCCAGGCTGTATTATCTGCCAACAAAGTGCATTCTGTTAGAAAGTGTGGGATGTTTAGAAATGTTAGGGAGGGCGGTGAGGGGGAGGAGGAGAGGGGAGGGTATAAGAAGAATGAGGGAGGAGAAGGTTTCCGAGAAGAGATGGGGAGGGAGAGGAGAGAAAGAGGTTGCTTCAAGTCCAAGAATGATAACATACATGGTGATGGATGATATGAGGAGGATGAGGAAGAGTGCAGCGTAAGGACAGAGTTATTCAGCTCTGCTCAGTCTGATTGGTCAATCAACAGATTGGCCAACACCTGAAAGCTGCCAGCAGATCAGATTGTGGTTGAACAGTTTTCAGGTGTGAATGTGGACTCTGAGTGCAAACAGATTACTCCTGAGAAAAAAAAAGGAGGGCATTGCCATCTGTAAAGCTTCCCCTCATAAATAAAGTTTAAACCAGCACAAGCTGATGTTTTTGGCTGCTTGGTAGGAGCATAAACAAGCTGTTAACTTGCCTTGTACAGTTGAGACTTCACACTTGATGGTAAACTTTTCAGTTCACACACCAGTAAGATACAGAGCAACGACAACAGCTTTCATTTAGAGTTGTGTTTCCGGACAGTCAGCCAACGGAAGTCCAGTATTCTCTCTGGTTTTAGTCTCAACATGAGGAATATATCCTCTGTAGCTGCTGAGTGCCCAGCTATGTTCATTAGCTGCTTGATGACTTTGTCTGTCAGCTATTTGTAGCTAGACAAACAGTGGACAGTGGGTTTCTGGAGCCTCTTTGCTAAAAACAAGCTGCCTGCTGTGGCTGGAAATGACTATAATGAGAGCCTTGGGAGTGAACACATAATAAAACACTGCAGAGCCGGGTGACAACTCTTTGTGGGTTTTTTACTACAAGCTCAATCCCTTTCATAATAAATATAGCCATTTGATCATTTGTCCATATAAAGATGCATCACAGTTTCCAGCAGTTTGTTAAATAGTGACAAATTTTCTGTGTTCTGGTGACACTAAGCATGCCTCGTATCGCTCCTATGATGGATTAATGATGCAGTTTATTTGTGATCTGAGTCCGAGTTGCAGAAAAAAGGTCATGAGGCCGGCAGCTGTGCAAAGTCCACAACTCTCACACAGAAAGGTAACTGATGCACTTATGTTAAGATATGGGAAAGTTTGTCGTGCTGACTGTCATGAAAATATTGTATTTGTGAAATAGTCACAAAATTTAATCAATACTACTAAAGTGCATGGACACAAAGTTTCACTTTTGAAGTTATGCTGACTGTCACAGAAAAAATTGCAATTTTAGCCCATTTATGGACTGTATTGTAGCTGCCTGAACAATTTTGATCTATTTAAAAAAAAGGAATACAACAATAACAAAAAAAATCACATTCAACAAAATTTATATTTATCTTCAATTATATATTTTGTGGCAATTTCATGACCTGCCATGATACTGTGATAAAAATAT
>JAPZDZ010000025.1:18259593-18271298 GCA_029783805.1 Acanthurus tennentii | reverse complement strand
TTTTCTGTGTTCTGGTGACACTAAGCATGCCTCGTATCGCTCCTATGATGGATTAATGATGCAGTTTATTTGTGATCGGAGTCCGAGTTGCAGAAAAGAGGTCATGAGGCCGGCAGCTGTGCAAAGTTCACAACTCTCACACAGAAAGGTAACTGATGCACTTATGTTAAGATATGGGAAAGTTTGTAGTGCTGACTGTCATGAAAATATTGTATTTGTGAAATAGTCACAAAATTTAATCAGTGCTACTCAAGTGCATGGACACAAAGTTTCACTTTTGAAGTTATGCTGACTGTCACAGAAAAAAATTGCAATTTGAGCCCATATACAGACTGTATTGTAGCTGCCTGAACAATTTTGATCTATTAAAAAAAAGGAATACAACAATAACAAAAAAAATCACATTAAACAAAATTTATATTTATCTTCAATTATATATTTTGTGGCAATTTCATGACCTGCCATGATACTGTGATAAAAATATAGACTGGAGCAGCTTAAAAAATAGTCCTGGTCTTACCTAAAGACGGAGATGGCAAGGAAGGGATTTTGCTTTCCCATCATACACTTGTGCCTCTGTAGAGATGGGTGCTATTTGCGTTTGCTCTCCAAGCACCTTTAGTTTACCTTTCAAAATAACGTACCAGAGAAAGACTGGCTGAAAATGGTATGTTTAACAGCTGTTTGAAACTCCAGGCCAGCACAAGGAAAAAAACTCCCACAGAGTAAAGTGTGATAAGTGTAGAGTCACAATCAAACCCCTATAGGAGTGTTGCAGCAGTGTTGATAGCGGTCTGTTTGGCAGACTACATATGCTTTCTCATATTTTTGTGAATTATTCTTTTCGGTTATGATGGGCTCTCTGACCCTCGCTGCACCTTTAAAACCACTCATTTGCTCTGTTTTGAAACCTGACATTTCCACCGTCTCTCCCTGCATCCACCACTCCCTCCTTGCCCATCTGTTTCTCTGCCTGGCCCCCAGAATACAGAGGGCAGAGACAGTCATGGAGGCCTTTAAAGACATTTGCAGTAATTTCAGCTCCAGAAAGCCCGCCAAAGTGTTCTTTTTCTCCCCCCGTCTCGCCATTTTTTTCCCTCTCTTCCTCTCCCTCCCTGTAGCGGTTTTCTCACTCTGTCTGTCTCTTCATCTCCTCTGCCTTTGTATCCATGCAGTCTTTCATGGCTTCTCTCTTTCGCTCTCTATATTTCTATCTTGCTCCCTTGCTCCCTCTACTCCCTTTACTCCCTTTTCCTTGCTCGCCCTCTCTCTTCTGTACCTCGGGTACACCTGGCTGGCTGCTGAGGGCTGACACTTTAAAGACATTGGCTTCAGCTTCTGCTGCTAGTGGAATATCAATATCTTCTGCACACACACACACACACACACAGAGGCACACACACACATATACACCCCTTCCTCCCACACGTACAGCAACATATAGCACACATGAAGGCATACACATATCCACACACAGCACCCCATGATCCACACACCAGCAGAGCAAGCATAAAAGGTGTGTGTATCTGCCATGTTGCACGGTGACGACGACTGACTGACCGCCATACAAACAAGATAGGAACCTTGGGAGGGCTACAGTGGAGGGCACAATGTGTAAACACACAGCACCCCACCCCCAACCTCCACTTTTTTTTTTTTTTGTTTTTTGCTACAAGGCGCTTTTTTTCCTTTCCAAATAACATGTCCTGTGTGTGTTGGTTACATCAGAAGAATTTTAAGCAGCTAACTGTAAGCCCTTTAAGACCTCATCCCTGCTTGAGCGTGTGTACGTACAGAGATACACACATACTCTCACCTTCCCACCACAAATTGCCCTACCCTGCTCTTTCTCTCTCTCTCTCTTTGTCTCTGTAGGCTACTCCTCAAACCTCCTCTCTCCCCTGCGCTCTTTGTTGATTTACACATGGATGTCTCTCCATCAAAGCTAGATTACTGCTCTCAGAGTTGCCTGGCTTGGATCTTTTTGGGCCTGGGAGTTATACCTCACGGCAGATTGACTCAAAAGGTTATAACATGACTCTCATTGTCTGTTTATATCGTTTTGGCTGTCCGTGTCTGTGTAAATGGACATATTAAAGTGTATGTTTATGGAAATATCTGAGTGGATAAATAGCTTCATTTTCTTTCCGTGCATTTATAGAAAATATTCTGTTGTGCAGGCCTAAAAAATAGATAAAGTTAAAGAAAAAAGGGAAACAATTCTCTTCTCACAGCTGTGTTTACTCACTGGCTGTGAGTTTAGCCTTGATGGCTTTCTTAGAGTCACAGGGGACAAAATCAGCTTTTCATTGTTTGGAAATTTGCATAACGTTGGCCTGACACCTAGTGGATACAGTAATGATGGTCTGAATGGGGTGTCAGCAAGACTTGGATTGATCTTCTCATCGCCATCTGTTGTCCTAAAATTAACAATCAACTCTTAATTCAGCTGCAGTATGACATCAGAGTTGACTTATCTTAAAGAGCTCTCTGTGCACTCGACAAATTAACCTACAAATTAAGTACAGCGTAATGGCCCATCTACACCTTCAATATTTTACTTGAGGTGATGTTTAATTTGCTAATGGGATATAAATGTTGTACTAAAATTCATACAAATTAAACAGGTCATTTAACAATATTACATAAGTAGTATTTAACAGCTTGAGCCACAGCCGCATCAGCTCTGCGAGTCAGCAAACAACTTCCCCAGCCACCACAAACAAATATTTGTCAGTGAAAAATCACTTTTTATTGACAGCCAAACTCAAGCCGTACATGTGACCTTGAAGTTTTAGTCCTTAAGAATTTAAATCACAATAAAAAGGTTCTTCAACATTTATTCTGCGATACCTCTTAGATGTATTTACACTCATTTGTTTTCCTTTCTACATAGTATTTTGTATGTCAGTAGCAGGGATTGCCACTCCTGCACCAGACTCAAATAACCTGTGAACATACAAGCGATGCATGGGTAATGACATGATGTGGAAGAGCAGAAAAGCCAGTTGTGGTCATTTTGAAGAGGAACACATTCCTGCCTGACACACAGGTTGCATCAGCAGCTCATCTTCTTTTGTTGTATTTTGGCAGAACAGCAGTGTAAAATGCATTTTAACCTGGCCAAGATTATGATCAACAATGAAGTCTGGGCCTTTTAATTATGATGTTAGCATAACCACAGTTACCAAAAGTGCTGCTAAGTTACCCAGAACTGAAACCTTAAAGATTAAAACTTACTTACTCTTACTACTCTACTGGAAAAGGACATTTGAGGGCATATGTGGAAAAGCTTTAAAAAGCTTTATATTTATCTTGTATAGCTCAAATAACATCCATCTCCATTAGCTGTGTGAAAATAATCGATGAGCTTTTCATGAAAAAGTCAGTGGCACAAATTACAGTCTTCTTTGACTCTGCAGTGGAAGAAGAACTTGTCTGGGCTGTAAGTCGAGCGCAAAATCGGCGGCTCGACTCCAGGGCGAGGTGTCTAAACAAACATGAAAAAATGTGACTAACCGCTCATCCTCAGACTGGGCCTCAGATTTATCATTGAACATCAAGAAGGGGGGATGAGGAGGAAACTTACAATTGAAGCACATATACAAGAGCCATACTGAGTCAAACAGAAAGACAGTGTAGTTTTAGGGAAGGATAAAGTACTGTTGAGCACTCTACTCTCAAAAACTTGATGGTTTGTAGGATACCTTATTTGTTTTTCACTCTTCCTTGAGGGACTGTGGAATAGCACTGACCAGCACTGACACAAAGGGTCTCATTCACTTTCACATTCATTTAATAATTAAAATAAGCCTTAATTGAGCAAACACGGATGAAAGGGAATCATTATCCGGGCTTCTAGGGATGAGTGCTGCCCTTTCCTCAATGCGTTTTGTTTTCTTTAGCTCATGTATCACGGAGCCTTTTAAATCATCTCAATACTACTCACACATTAGGATCCTAAGAATTAAAAAAAAAACAAAACAAAACATGTCATTTGCAAAACAAAATATCGCCTGCAGTTTGGCACTGAGCAGTGTGCAATCAAATAAAGACAAGTACAGAACAGATAATAGACTGAATGTGCACTCAGTCCATATTGCTTTCAAATAGTCTTTTATTTGTCCAAGGAGAGCTGTCTGCCCTTCACACACACACACACACACACACACACACACAAACACACACACTGATACTAATACTAATCAGTATGATCTAAATCTCCTGGGTATAGGCTCTATTAGACCATGTGCTTATGAGAAGATAATCATTTGGTGATATGAAGACACAGCACCGGGCGGTGGGTGGCAACAGTAATGCTGCTGCATGAAAATGCTCTGCTGCAAAACCGTGTGCCAAAGCCTTAACTTTAATATAAGTTGTAGCCTAAAGGCAGACATTAATGAGTCCTTTTTGTCAAGGTGAAGGAACAGAGATAGCAGACAATGTGCTTAACTATAAAAGGGATGCAATCACAGCTTTGAATATTTGAGTGCGAGTTACAAAATGACACTGCGGTCTTCTGGGAAAACACGTTAAGCTTTCTGCCCTTGACTATACAGATCGATTAGATAATATAAATGTCAGTAACATACAAAAAGGGCAGATGTTTGTTTTTTGACATTTAGTAGTTTTATGTGATTAGGATTGCCCTGCAGGCAAAGATAATAGCACATAACATATCTGACCTGTCTGCTGTGTATTTTCCTTTGAAATAAAGCCATAAACACATACGCAAAAAATAAAAAATGCCATGGAAGCTAATTAGAAAGGGAGATAGTTTTCATTGTAGCAGGATTTACTTTTTGTAGACACAACCACTAGATGGTGCTATTTAATTTTGACTGCTGTCTACGTGAGAGCAGCCCTGGTTTAACTGAGTCATGTGGAAATATTGTTATTTTGGTTTTTAACATCACATGTATATTTTTTCAGGCTGTCTTGATTGGAGCAGTTATCTTTCTGTAAAATCTGAGCTCCTCATACATGCCTTTTGGCAAGCTCAGAGGTTTTCTTCTGCTTAAAAGCTGCAGTGTAGCACAAGAAAAACAACATGACAAACTGTTCACATAGTTGGTCAGTAAGCTCAAGTAGTTTATCTTCTTAGCGAGTGATTTTGTTGTGAAGTCCACATTGAACTGCATTCAAATGGCTGTGGTCACTCAAGCAGCTATTTATGTCTGATTTGCCAAACTCTGTAAACAAGCTTGAGCGCAAGAGAAACGTGTCACATCTCTGCCTGTGATCACAGCAAATACATTCTACGTGTGCTGTTTTCATACACCCACATTTATAAAACAGCCCAGAAAGCTGTGGTTCTTTGATTCTTTTCCAGATTTAAGGAACGGGCAAACAATCATATTGCTACCTTGTGGGATGTACTCCATGAAATCTGGTACTAAAGTGAGTAAGCATCTGTTTCAGGGAGCATGAAACAAATGAGATGGAAACAAGCTTAACAAATAGAGAGATAGGAAATGCAAACATCTGTTGCTGATGCACAGCTAAATTAGGGTGTTTCTTTATGCTCAAAGAATGAATTCCATCTGTAAAAGTGAAGCCAAAAACATCAAACTGAGCATCACATCGGCCAGAGAGGGACTTTTCTCATTTTTCTCTATTAACCCAAGCCTCCCGAGCATATTCATTGAACTCAGAGGGACTTTTTGTAATGTCAACAGACATAGCCAGTATCATTTTACATATGGTTACTTCTTTCCTCCATATGCAGAGTTCATCATATCTCTGTGTGCTTCTACAGTAACCTAATCCTGTTTTTGTATGTCTGTGTTTTCAGCCAGCCAGCCAGCCAGCAGTCAGAGCAGCCAACAAAATGAGTGTTATCAAGTATCATTGCTGTTTATACTGCTGCAATCATGTCCCAGACGGCGATAGAGCTGATGGAGTGAATAAGAATACAAGAAAGGAGAGATCAGACCGGGGGGGAAGCACTGAAATGAGTATGTGATATTCGGGGAAGATTGAAAAGAAAGAAAAAGAGGAAAAGAAGCAAAGAAAAGAGATTAGGCGAGGGAGTCAGACGTTCACAGAGAAAGCGCTCCTACATGTCACATGTGAGTCTGCAGCGGTGTTGCCAAAGACGGCCTCTATTTTTAGGGGAGGAATGTACACAGAGGCCTCGTGGAAGAGACCATAACAACAAACAGTACGCAACACGCTCTTACAAAGAGACAGCCCCCTTTGGAACATACAGTCACACAGCATCAACACGGGAGAAAAGAGGAACAAAGTACAGGAAAATGTCAAGACATCAGATTTTCTGCTGAGATCTTGCTTCGAATACAGAGTGGGACCCCCAGAAAACACATAAAGAGAGAGAGGAGGAGCAGGTAAGTGATATATTCCACTGAGGCTCTGTGAACAGCTTGCAGCTCGAGACTTACCTTGCATTTAAAAGTATAACTTTAAAAGTGTATACAACCATCTGTTGTAGTCGAATTATGCTGCTTTTAAATTTAAAAAAAGAGCATTTATTTGTGTTACTTTTCACTGCATGTAATGGAAACAGCTGCAATCATATTCATTCAGTTTAAAATGCAGAATGAAAACAAAAACTTCCTGGCTCCGCAAAGACACCATGACACACGACAGAAGCTCTACCTGCTCTATAAGAATGAAATACGTTCCTGCAGCAGATACAGCTACACAGGTGTTTTGTGGTTATAACTGTTCTCCAAAATGATCGGACAGACATGCTGAAGGCCCTAAATGTCTGAGTGCAGCACTGCTGAATAGGACCCATGTGCAATGCTCTAAAGCCATATAGCAAAGTTAGTGTTATTGTTGTGAGTTGAACAGGTTTTGAATCACTTGTACACCTGTAAACTACGTATTTAGGCTGTAATTTTACAGAGAGCTTAGCAGGAATATTTGCAGCCTAAATTTCAGATACAGGCACAGGACTCTAATGAATTAAAGTAGCTTGGCTGGATATAACTGAGTGTTTGTTTGTTTTACTACCCTCATGATTCTTGTCCACTCTGGACATTTTTATGCAGTATTGGTAATAATCGATTCTGAAATCTTATGAATGAGGTTGTGGCCTTGAAAACAGAATCCCTTTTCCCAAAGTATTTTTATTGCTGCACTTAAATCAGAACTTAAGTCAAATCCAGTTTTGGTAATTCTACTGAAACAAAGCAGAGCTGCTGTTCAGTCATGTGGTAAATGTGATTTGCAGCGAGCCTCAAATGGCAACTTGATAACAATTATACTGCTAAAACTCTTGAATTAGAAAGTCTGCTGTGCATATGACTGCTTACATGTTGATAGAAGAGGTTCAAGCTAGAATATAAGATTCATGATTATGAAAAAACAAGTGTGAAAATCCAATTATTTATCAATTACAACATGGTTTCTCCTCTCAGCATGGACCAACCAGCAGTCAAGGTCTTCCACTACAAAGACAAGGAGCAGTCCTCCAACCTGCTCCTGCAGCTCAACAGACTGAGGCAGGAGAACATCCTGACCGATGTGTCACTGTGTTCAGATAACACAGAGATCCCCTGTCATCGTAACGTCCTGGTCTCCAGCAGCCCTTACTTCAGGGCCATGTTCTGCAACAACTTCTTGGAAAGAGGGCAGAGCAAGATAAACTTAAAAGGCATCACATCAACCATTCTGAGCAGCGTCATTGACTATGTTTACACAGGACTCATTAGCATCAGCATGGACATTGTGCTGCCTCTGATGCAGGCAGCATCCATGTTGCAGTATGGCCGCCTTTTTGAGGCTTGCTCGAGCTTCCTTCAGGAGCAGCTGAGCCCTGACAACTGTTTAAGCATGATAAGACTCTCTGAGATCATGAGTTGTAACAGTCTGAGAGACAAAGCAAAGGAGATGGCCATGAAGAGCTTCTCCGATGTGTCAGCATCCGAGGATCTGTGTGAGCTCTCCTTGTCAGAGCTCATGGGATACCTGGAGGATGACAGTCTTTGTGCGGAGGAGGAGCAGGTCTTTGAGACACTTGTTGCTTGGATCCACCATGATCCTTTATCCAGGCGTGGTGCCATCAGCGACCTTTTCAAGAAAGTTCGCCTGCGTTACATCCACCCCACCTACCTCTTCCAGTTCATAGCCAACGACCCTCTGATCCAGTCCTCCACCCTCTGCACAGAGCTCATCGAATCCGTGAGACGCCTCATGTTTTCTGTCAGCACAAAATGCGTTGGTGACACGGCGGTTGACTTGAAACCTCTCTGGGTGGCACCAAGGCGTTACTCCTACCAGGACATGTTGGTGGTTGTGGGAGGGAGAAAGAACAATGAGCAGACCTCAAGGGAGGCCCTCGTCTTTGATGAGAATAGTCAAAAGTGGTTGTGGTTAGCCAAACTGCCCATTCGCCTGTATAAAGCCTCCTACGTTGCCCTTCACAGTGTCCTGTATGTTATTGGAGGCCTGGCCACAAACACAAAGCACAGCCAAGTCAGCACAACCGTCTACACTCTCTCCCTCAAGACCAACCAGTGGCGGACGGCGGAGCCCATGCTGGAGCCACGATTTGCCCACCAGAGCATCTCCTTCCTCCACTTCATCTTTGTCCTGGGTGGCCTCGGGCCCGACAGACAGCTGACAGACAGCGTGGAGAGGTGAGGTATCTCATAATTATCCCCACATACAGCATTATACTCACTGATGTAGCAAATGATAACATACCTCTCTCATGATGCAATCAGGTACAACAGTATGTTCAACCAGTGGGAGTCCATGGAGCCCATGCCTGAGGCTGTGCTGCACCCTGCAGTAGCTGCTGCTAATCAGAGGATCTATGTGTTCGGAGGAGAGGACTCAATGCAGAATCCAGTCAGAATAATTCAGGTGAGGAACGATCTTCTTCAGTTACTAAGTCACTGCTTATGTTTCTATTCATCCAACAATTCTCATTCAAACATTCACTCAATATATTTCTCTTCACTCCCTGCTCCCTCCCTCTCCTCTTGTAGGTGTATCACATTACCAGGAACATGTGGTTTAAGATGGAGAACAGAACAGTGAAGAATGTGTCTGCTCCCGCTGCCATTATGGATGACAAAATCTACATCATTGGAGGTAGATAGTAGCAATGATAAAGGATAATAATGAAAAAAGAATCTAGAAAAAGAGGACCATATTAATTTAGCTATGATTCATTTGTATTGCTTTACATCCTGATGAATTAGATAGCACAGTTACATCACTGCGTCTCCGCTCGAGCCACACGTGCTGCCGCTCCTCTCAATTTAATGCCTCCTCTGTCACAGGATACACCAGGAGAGTGATCGCTTACGACACCAAGGCCAACCGGTTCATCAAGTGTGCCAACCTGAAGGAGAGGAGGATGCACCACTCTGCCACTGTTCTCAACAACAAACTCTACGTCAGCGGTGGACGTTACATCAATGGTCACGATGTCATTGAGGACTCGGACCATTTCGAGTTCTACGACCCAAAGACAGACACTTGGACGTCCAAAGGGAGTCTGCCGTATAAGCTGTTTGACCACGGCTTCCTGACTCTGACACACGTCTCACAGACATGGGCGAAATCATAGCTTCAGTCTCAGCCATATTATGCTGAGAACATGACTCTATAGATATTCCAAATACTTGATTCATTTTTGTAAATGTATTTATGTTTCTTCTGTGTTCTTATTTGAAACCAAACCTTTGGAAACGAGCTATTCTACTGCTAAGCCCTCTCCTTACCTGTTTGACTTCACAAAGGGTAAAAGTGCTATTTTTGGCCAGCTTTAAATCATGAGATTTTACTTGTCATGTTCAAATCCTCAGGCTGTGTTTGGTGCAAGTCATAGCTATGCTCAGCTGTTAGCTCTGGAGCTGCTGTGCCAGGTGATCTTTGGTTTGTTGTTTCAGTGCAAAATGAAGATGAAATTATTGTGTTAACATTGTTATTAAATGTTTTACACACCACTGAATTAAAAAAAGCTTTAGACTGTTTTTAAACACGTAAGTTTTTTTTTCCCTGCTTTAGATCTATAATCTTAATATGATATATTTCACATCATAGGTCTGCACTATTATGAATATGTGTGCTAAAAAACTCAATCTGAGTCCAAAAGAGTGGCCTCAAATTCTGTATAATTATACTTTAGGTTTTTGGTGTTTTAATACTGATTTTTACTTGTTTTTTTTACAATAAATGTCAACCCATGTTTGTGACCTCTATCCATGTTTTTATTGGTATAGTATGTCTTACGGGTTCTTAGTCAGATGACAGTGAATGCAACCTGAGCAGCACATGTGTCCTGCAGTGCCATCATGTGTCTGTTTGACCCCTGCTCACACTCCTGTCCGCACAAGACTTTTTACAAGCCCAGACAAGTTCCTGCTTTCCACACAGAGGGACGCATAAGACTATATAGAAATGTATCATTTTACAAACAACTGCCTTAAATATCATCCAGAGGGAACATGCTGAAATGGCTCTGCTCCACCTGCTGCAGGTGAAACTAAAGCCAGAGGGGCTCCAAGAAATCTCAGATGGCTAACATGAATTTGTATGCCTCTGCTCATACAGAACGCACATGGAGTTGGACAGAAAAATGGAAGCCAGATGCAGAAAGAACATCAAAGCCACATTTTGTTGCCCGTTCAGCAAGCAATACAGGATATCAGTGGCGATTTCGTCAAGAGCTCCTAGGACTGCAGTCCAGGGGAATGACGATTTTAAAAAAATTGCATTTAATGTAATTCAGGTCCCTGTATAGAATAATTTATCTCCTTTAAATTGATTCCTCAAATTAAGGATGGACAACAGCAAAAGGATTGCATAATGTCATTCTTCAGACTTTCAGAGACCAATATGAACTGTTTCATGTGGAGTAAACATAATGTGACCAGCAGGTGTTAAACAGGAGTCTACGTGCATTTCTTTGAAACCAGGAGTCACTGGGTCAAATGTTTCAGCCGCTCCCTGTCAGCAAATAGTGTCCATGGGACAGTGGGTGGAGTGTGTGAGAAAAGGTGGGGGACTGGAAAAACTATAGATGATCTGATGTTATTTTGAGAAACAAACAAGGCAGCAAATGTTACACCACGTGAGGCATGTGGTCGGGCTGGTTGCCATGCGAGCTGGCAGATGTGAGAGACGACTAGAGGGAGAGGTAAACTGATGAGCAGGGTTTCACAACAGAGAATCGGAGAGAGTGATGAAACTCAACCAGAAGAAACAGCAACAGGTGTATTTATGACTGACTGTGTGTCTGTTTAAGAGTGTGTGAGTGTGTTTTTGTGATTATGGTTTTTGGAGGGCGAGAGAGAACTGGCAGGCTGTGACTGACAGAGGGGAGGGAGGAAAGAATTCAATAATGACCTTTAAAATCTGACCTATTTTATGCTTTGTACATCCATGTATCTCAAAAATATGAATATAAACATGGTGGAGAATTAAATTTTGGAAAGATTTACAATGAAAAGATCATCTCTGTAAAAGATTAAGACATATTGTATATTGGTGCAATTATTCAGAATATCACGTTTACATCACCACTGAAAGTCTCCTTCCACGTTTGGTGATGTTTGAGCTAGGTGCTAATGTCAGCGTGCTGTTTTAAGGCAGGTATAATGTTTGCCATATTCACTATAATATTTGATATATATATAATATTTGTATATACTATATATCAATCTTCCACTGACATTATTAATATTTGTTTGTCCTTGCTTGTGTGTGCATGATTGTGTTCT
>JAPZDZ010000025.1:18231431-18257647 GCA_029783805.1 Acanthurus tennentii | reverse complement strand
TGCGGAGCTCTTTGACCTTTTGCACATTAGGGTGTTGGATTAAAACCTCCGACATGAAGCCACAGATGCACCTGCTGCAAAAGCTTGAGCAACACAAGATCTGTCATGAATAATGCAGCATGATTCAATGAAAACAGGACTGAAACAAACTTTTTTCTGAAGGATTAAAGCCCTCCTGCCACAAAAGGTAGTTAATTAAATAGAAAGGAGAGGAAAAGGACTCAATGTAGCTCTTGTGATAAGCTAACTTAACCTAATAGGACTAAAGGGTTGTTTGTAACCATCAGTTAATGCACTTCAAAAACCACATTAGCACGCCTGGTCAGGATGTGTCCTAACACATGCCCTGTCGACTAAAAACACAGGCCTGCTGGTTCTTAGAAGATGCGTATGAGAGTGCACCATGTGCTGCTGCTGCTGACATGTTTTGCAGATTGTATAGTGAGTCATGAATTATGAGGACCCAAAAAAACCCCACCTCTCACTGCCTCAACGCGGACATGTAAGCAAAGACTCACTCACATGGTTTTGGACACACACAAACATGCACTTGCACTTGCACTCACACATACACATAAACACATGCACGCACATGCTTGCAAATACATGCACGTTCACTGCTGTGGTTTTGCACTGAGAATAAATACACAAAGTGTTTCTCATGCTGCAGGATTTTAAGGAAGTGAACTTTAGCCCTTTTTATCAGCAGACACATGACATCACTGATCAGAGCGGGTCGGTTTTAGATGAGGTGTTAACAGCAGTTCCTCGTGGATGCTTTTGTTGTCATTCTTCCCGCATGCTGATGACACTTTCAATATGCAGCACTTCCTGGTCTTTCATTATAACAATGAAGATGGCAACATTTACCTTTTGAATTAGCTTTATGGTAATTGCGTATGAAGGAACAAGGTTAAATGACATGAGAACCCACATTATAGCCAATAACAAACAGAAATAAACTCTGAACTTTTTTCTCAAAAGACTCACAGATGTGTGTGTGTGTAAATATGTCATATGTTTAATTTAGCTGATAAGACTTGACCCAGTGGCCTGGACAGACTTAGTTAACATTATCTACAGTGGCACAGTCCAGAATAAACAATTAGTGCTGTTCTGGGAAAATTTAAATACAATGGTAAAACCCCCCTGCACACACACACGCACACACACTACCATGGAATCCACGATGCAACCCTACTCCAGAGGAAACCGAAGGACAACTCGATCTATTTATAATAGCATGAGTAACTGAGAATCAGGGGACTTAGCAGCCACAGTTCTGTGAGGCTAAATTGAGTTTTTTCTTAATATTTACAATAACATAAAGCTAGTGCTGATAAGTCTGGGCCGAATGCTTACTGAACAGTAATTACTGTTAACATAAAAACCAAGAAGTCTTGCTCAACGTAAAGTGGTGCATACAAAACAATTCAAATTAAATATTAAATCATTTTTATTTTCAATGCATTAGGCAACTGAACTCTGATGAAGACTTAAGAAGTAATTGCAAAGTGCTTTAAGAATAAAAACCATTTAGTATTTCACTTGTAGACTGAGTCTCGAGAGTCTTCACTTTTTGCTGTGGTCGTCAGCATCAATTTCTACTGAAGATGATTTCCTGGGTTTATGTTCTTTGTACCTTTATCTGCCCCACAGAGCACCTGTTAGATCAACCATTAACGGTTGAAAACTGTATTGGGAAACATTGTTATTGCACTTTCTATGTATGTTTGACTAGGAATGTTAATATATCTGCAAAATGAGCACAAAGATATGAAAAACAAGATGGAAATGACAATAAAGAAAGACAAAATGACAAGGAGAGAAAAAAAAAGTAAAGAAAACACAACAGAACTATAATTAACACCCAAGTACGAAGAGACTCACAAATACGCAGAAACAAAAAGCTACTCAAATCAACTACAAAGATGCAAAACAAACACAAAGGGACTGAAAATAAATCCCAGTTGTTTGTTGTCATGTTGTCTGTCTTTGAATCTGCTGATTCAATACAAGAAGTAGATTGAATTTACATGTAAGGGCAAAGGGTTAAAGTACATTGAGTTGGAAATACTCAATTATCCCGAATGACTTAAAGTATCTTTAAGTAGCACAATATTGAAGTAAATGTGGCTCATTTCCACCCTGGTCACAGCAAGGATGGTTACATAACTGTCTCCCAGGACGTTAACATGCTTTCCGATGAGATTCATCGTGTCAAAATACTCCAAAAAGCATGTCCTGTGTGCCCTCTGCCTCTCCATTTCCGTGTCATGAAAACTTTTGTTACCTCTCCGCTTCTCTCCAGGAGGTTTTGCAACGCTTGAGTTGATAAACAAAGCCACGTGTTGCAGGGAAGTTTCCAAAGTGGGCGGGTCTCGTGTATTTCCGGGTTCTGAGTTGAGGATATAAGACGAGCTGCGCAATGTCAACTGTAGACCAGAAACACTTACAAGACAAAAGACTTTGAGGAAGGGATACATCTTAACTCTATCAGGGGCTATTTCCTGATACTTTTTTAAAAGAAATTTTTAGCTCAGAGCCGTCGAACCAGGATGCCTTTCCTCGGACAGGACTGGAGGTCACCTGGTCAGAGTTGGGTTAAAACCGAGGAAGGATGGAAAAAGACAACAGACGACAAAAACAACAATGTCTCCGTGGAGAGGTTGGTCATTAAACAAGTCCTGAGAAAAATAATGTCGCTGTCTCCATCACAACAGCATTAAAAAAAATGTAAACTCTTAAATGCGCCATCACTTATTAGTTAGAGAAAGACGGTGGTGGCAAGAGAGCTAAATATTGATGGAGGAAGTCCAAAACAGCGTTGAGAACAAAGGCAGGCTGGTGACAGACGGACAGGAGGCCTACGCCGTCATGTTTTTCTGGGGTCATGTTCTTTTTTTTCCAGGCTAATCACTGCTATTAATAACCTCACAACAAGTGAGTGGATTAACAAACGTCTGTTAAGTCTGTCCACTTTCCAGAGCGACTCCACTGACTTCTAACACGGAAAGTCTATAACATGGCCGAAGGTTACAGTTAAAGCACATGTTCAACAAAGACAGCTAGAGATATAGATCTGATGTGTTGGACTTGATGCCAGGGTGTGTTTTTTGTATAGAAAGCAACATTGAAAAAGTTCGAGAAGTGGTGCATATCGTGTGTGCTGTCTGCTGAGATAAACTGGTGAAGTGATGGCTTTAATGAAATATGGGACCTTGTGTTTTTTCAGCTTCTGCAAAGCTGAGGAGGAGGAGTGTTTCAACAAGGAGAACCTGCTGCTCTCTCTCAGCTATGACATGGCTGCCAAGAAGAGGAAAAAAGACCTAATGAACAACAACACCAAGGTCCCCTGTGAGTCACAGTGAAAAAGCCAAACATACCGACTTATTGTATAAATATGCAGAGGATAACATTTTGTTATTTTATGTCTGGGGTTCTAAATCACGCAATAATACACTGAAGTTAGGTTTTGGACAAAAAAAATAATAGCCGCAGAGGCTCATGAGGATGTTATGTAAGATTCATGAGGGGAACTCTTCCCTAATAATATTGTTTCTGATTAATTTTCCATCAGTTCATAAACTTGATCTCAATAACTACCCCGACTCTGACGTTGTACCATATTTGTGATGCGTGCATGTGCATTTGTCACAATGCTTATGAGCTGCTTAATGAGGGGAGGCCACTAATATAAACACTCTGTTTTCTCACAGATTTCCACAGGGAAAAGTGGATTTATGTTCATAAAGGAAGCACCAAGGAGGTAACAAACCAACTCATTTAGTTTCACATCAACTTTTCATATCGTCATTGCTAATGTAAACATGCTGAGAAAACTCTATACTCCTGCCGAGGATCGCAATCTAATACCCTGATAATTAAATTCTCCCAGCGCCACGGTTATTGTACACTGGGAGAGGCCTTCAACCGCTTAGATTTCTGCAGCGCCATCAAGGACACGAGGAGATTTAATTACGTTGTCAGAGTGAGTCCTCATCTCTTTGTTTTCTTTCAGTTTTCCTCTGTCTCTTTTTGTTTTCCTTCCTCTAGTTAATGTTTTGTTGGTGGCAGAGAAGGAGTTAAGGTTAAAAGGGTGTGTAGGCATCTGCCGGGCTCTTATCAATGCTCTGCAGACAAGGGTCTCTCATTGGTGATGAGACCGGCCCAGGGAGTGTATGTGTGGGGCTGCATGACATTTTGCTGATATACAATTGATAAAGCAATTCAGAATCCCTAAACTAAATTAAAGCAAAGCTGCAGTCAAAATCAATTCCTATTTGTCACCCTGTGCAGTTATTTAAGGCATTTCATATGTTGAATGTTGGACCCTGAAAAACCCCAACAAAGTCTATAATGTTTAAACCAGGGATGCCAAATGGCTCAGTGAGAAATATCCACTAGAGAGTTGTGTGACATCATCAGCGTTCCTATATCTTAATCAATAATGTAATTGCATCATGGGAAATCAATAGAAAATCACCTTGTGGAATCTGGGGTTTTTCTCCTCCACACCACAGTGTCCCCACACTGAACCAAACACCAGCTCTACCACATGTGCTCCCATGTGAGCTGAGGGCTACATGTGGTCTTGTTCTCCTGTGCCGATGGGGGTGAGTTTGCGGGGGAGGGGGGCTAAGGGGGGTGACAGCTGTGCGGTGAGGTGCGACCACCCGACAGGGGTTTATGAAACCAGACCCGGTGGTTGTCAGGTGATTCAGGCCCCAAAACATACACAAACACACACTCATACACACACACACACACACACACACACACACACACACACACACACACACACACACACTCGTCTCTATCAGAGTCTGGCCGCCTCCCTCTGTGTTGTGTCCTGCTCTCTTTTCTGACTCATCCTGTGCCACCATTCTCTCTCAAACTACTCAGTCTCTTTGAAGTCAAACTGTGACAAATGTGATGGGATGCTAAAATTCAGGCCTGGTCAGAAGGAGAAATTGATCTTCTATTGTAAGGGATCATGTTTTACAGTTATTTTGTTGTTTTTATATACGGTCATAAAACTAGTATAGGGTATAAGCTTTGCAATATATATAAGTTTTCAATCTCTTTAAACATAACGTTCCACAGATAGTTGGCCATTTGTGTCTATCTCTGTTGAAGTTTTGGATTGACATTTTTTAGTGCAGGTTCCAGCTTACAAGTGCAGTGTAGTGTGCTAAGCCTAAAGAACAATACGGCTGTGTAACACTAGCGTCTGGTCTGGACACCGTGTCCTAGGTCACCGCTCTTCACTGGTTGTGTCTGATGGCATTTGTGGGTTCATTTAACTACGTCTCATTTACGCAGATCAGGTTTGTCCACAAAAATAAAACAAGTGGTCCTTTTTTTTTTTTTTTTTTTTTTTTAATAGCAGACAATCGGAGGTTAACTCAAGGATACAGGAACCTTAAAATGAGCATATCAGTAACTCCATTTATACAGGAACAAGAAGATGCAGCGCTTTGAATACTATTGGAGTGTTTGTGGAAAAGTATGAGCAGCACGCCAAGCTATGAAGAGCAGTGTAGCAAACAGAAGGAGCTAAAAGTAGACACGGAAACGCACATTGTTCTGCCCGGCTGCTCTACAAAGAGAGGAACACTTGATGAGCTGCTAAAAGAAGAAGGGCATGGGATTAGGGTTTAGGAATGGAGCTGAAAAGAATGAAAAAAGGGAGGCATGAGGGCGCATAAGGGCTTAAACTTGGTCAAAACAGACATGGAAGCTGAGAATGTAGGAGAAAAAAAATTTAGTTTAAAAATATTATTAGGACTCCCAAACTCATCAACTTTTAATGTAGAATTTGACTGAAAGCTAATTTACAGTAGGGAATATTTGTGGTAATTAAATGACATTTTTGATTTGTTAATCAAAGTTGGTCTCTCCCCTAGCTTACATACTTCGCACTGCTAAGTTTCCTCCCCAGTTTACCAGAAAGTACCCCACAATATGTTGATACGATGACAAAGGTCACATGGTCCGGGCAGACTTGAGCAAGGGGGGGGGGGGGGTCTCGAGTTTCTCCATGATGTCACAGCATCTGTCAGATGCCAGACATGCCACCCTAGAGCTAGCTGTTTGTCCGTCGGCCAACGGCAACAACCCCGCAGACATACGTACGTGCACCCAACACACACACAAGCGTGCAAGTGATCGCACAGCCTGTCAAATGATTCAGCTAATTCACATGACAGGAGGATCAAGAGTCAAATGATTAAAAGCTTGTTTGCGGAGGCCGACGTTGCTGACAGCCTGGGCCGTTGTCCAACACCTTTCCAGTAGCTTCTTCCCCTAAAGAGACTAAGAGCCAAGAATGCTGTTATATGTTGGTTGGATCCAGCTTTGCTTGAAAGTAATGACCAGGTGGAACAGCTCCAGATTCGGTTCTAGGCAGCATTTATTGTTAAGAGTGCAAGTGGCTTTGTAAGAATGCAGCATAACAAACATTAAGTAATGAGGCAACGGAACAGAGAGTCTCCGCAGTCGATGGGATGTAATTTATGTTTTGTTTCTTCGGTCTCCTTCTCCGCTCTAGCTTCTGGAGCTTATCGCCAAGTCCCAGCTCCCCTCGCTCAGCGGAGTGGCGCAGAAAAACTACATGAACATTCTCGAGAGAGTGGTACAGAAAGGTAAGCCCTGTCGCTCTTTTTAAAGTCACTGGAGTAGTTCTGTCTCTGTTACTTTCTGTCATGCATCCTAGGGTTTCATCTTTCCATTGCTGTCTGAACACACACACACACACACACACACACACAGAAGCACATAAAATACTTTGACGCACAGTTCAACCCTCTTCCAGTCTTTTTCATAAATTTTTTTTAAAGAGAAATAGACCTCACTTCCCTCTTAAAGACATAAACACATAATTGAAGTGTAGCAAAGATGAAGCCTTCCTGCGCTCTTGTTTGCTCCAATAGGTGAGTAAATGAGCCCTGACCACATCTTAAGAAGGCCTGGGAGTAAATTTAGTGCTTTAATGGCACAGTGAAAAACCCTGAGAGTCACCAGACTCCTCTGCTAGCCACAGTGTAAACTAAATGTTCCCTCTGCTAAACAGACATTGAGGTTGTTTAGGTGGTGTTATGAACCCTCTTGGCCAAATATTATGAGCGTCACAGGAGGAGAGCACAGCCACTCCAAAACATTTGGTTCAATGATGTGCTTATCGATTAATAACAACAAATATTTCACTGTTTGGCCATACGTCTTGCAGCTACTAATTTCTCTGCAGCACCCAGGCTTTACAACTGCAATTTTAGAGAATAGGAGTGATAAATTGCTTTGAGTTTAATGAATATCTCCTGATCTCCTCCTCAGTGCTTGTTGACCAGCAGAATGTCCGTCCCATCAAGGAGCTGCTGCAGACGCTCTACGTCTCGCTGTGTGGTCTCGTTCAGGACATGGGAAAGTCTGTCCTGGTTGGGAACATCAACATCTGGGTACACCGTATGGAGAACATAATGCAGTGGCAGCAGCAGCTTGACAACATCCAGATAAACAGGGTAAACATCTGCCCAAAAATAAATGGGATGAGAATTTAAGGACCTAAATGCTAATTGACATTATGTTAATGCCTTCGTTTGCCTCCTGTTCCCTTCAGCCCACATCTACAGGCATGACTCTGACCGACCTGCCTGCCAGTCTGCAGTTGAACATCATGCAGTGTCTGTCGGACGGCAGGGACCTGGTCAGCCTGGGCCAGGTGTGCCCCGAGCTGGGGGCCCTCACTGAAGACCGGCTGCTGTGGAAGAGACTCTGCCAATACCACTTCACAGACAGACAGGCATGTAACAAATGATTGGATGATCACTCTTATTTACGTACCAAGACTAATGCACTCATCCTCGTTGTCTTCCTTATTGTCCTTTCTAAACTTTGCAACTGCTTTATATGACTTGCAAGTTATATATTTGTGGCAGTTAAGTTGAGATAACAGAGCAGTCTACTCAACATACATGTCAATAAAATACTTCACAAGTAGGTCAAGCATCTCTGATAAACAATATGTGCCTCTGGAAAATGGGAGGTGGCAGAGTTTGCTTACTGACACTCCAGCAACCCAGCAGAGCTTTGAAGCATGCTCCGAGGCTTTAAGCTAAAGTGCGTTACAATAAAGCTTCCCTACAGGTTAGAGTGGTTTAGGTTTAGTGTGTGTTTGTGGGGATAAACTCCATCTACTAATGCTAGTTAAACCTCCTATTTCGAGCAGTAACTTTGTGTTTAGTTCTAAATTAAGAGTTTGGAAGAAATTCTCATGACAGGTGAGATTAAAGTAGATATTTCGAGGTATTTTTCTGTCCTTGGGTTGGGTCTTAAAGTCCGTGTTCCTCTCCTTCAGATCCGAAAGCGCCTGATGGTGTCAGATAAAGGTCATCTCGAATGGAAGAAGATGTACTTTAAGCTGAGCCGCTGCTATCCTCACAGAGAGCAGTACAGTGATACCCTTCACTTCTGCACACACTGCCACATCCTTTTTTGGAAGGTAGCGTGTTATTTCTCTTTTGACTTTGCACTCGATCAAAGTGGATATCAAAGTAAAATGCTACCACTAGTAAAAGTGGCACTTAAAGAAAGATAAATCAGAGAAAAGTATAATAAAATGAAACAATATTGATTGTTGTGTGTGCATTTTTTTGTAGGAAACAAACCATCCCTGCACAGCAAACAACCCAGACAGCTGCACCATGTCCCTCTCACCTCAAGACTTCATTGACCTTTTCAACTTCTGACCCCCTCCCGAAAAAAAAAAATCCCAGATGAACTGATTGTACATACTGTACATAGAAATGTACAATATTGTTTTTGTTTAATAGCACCAACTTTCCTGGATGTGTATTTAGCTGAGGGTAAAGCTGGCGGGGGCTCAGGCAGCGGGACAATTATGCAATCGTGTTTCTTTTGAAAGAGTGCAGAGGCTCCTGGGAGAGATCACTGTTGAGAGTGAGTGGATGTGACAAAGAGCAAAAGAGAGATGTGGGAAGAGGAGGGGAAGAGCAGGGGACAAAGGGAACACTCACTTGTCAGACTTTAGTCTTAGTTTATTGTGTTTTTTTTTTTTTTTTTTTTAATGAAACCTCCAAAGTAAGTAGGAAGATTGTTCAAACGTATTTGTTTTTAAATGTTTAAATTGTGATTTGTTGAGTATATTACAAGGCCTGCTCACATGAGAGGGGGTGCAATGTGCTTGGAGTTTAGTTTGAAGTGATATTGTGTTTGGCAGTAGGACAGGAAGAGGTAGCCTGAGTTGCTGCAGTACCTGAAGGAAAATGAATGTAAGCAAGGGAGTCAGTATTTGTTCATAAGAGTGATGATTCTTTCATATTTTGACACACCACGGTATGTTTTCTATTTTGTCTTTGTTGTTTTTCACTTTTCTAAGGATTTGATCAGATTTTTTTTATTATTTTATTATGAATTGTGTGCTCATTTTCTGCTGTGGCTGCTGTAGCAGCAGCACCTGAGTGCAGTATTACCAAAAAATATCACAGTCAGTATAACAATGGCGTGTGCCTTATCATGAAACTTGAAACTGGTACAGTTTTATTCTTGTTTGATATCTTTACAGATCCTGATGCTGTTTTTTTTATCATGATGTCTCATTTACAGAGGAGTGCTTTGTAAGATCTGAAGCTCATACCAAAGTTGACTGTCTGAATGATCTTTTTTTTTTTCTGTAGCTTCCTGCATCATTTTTTTTAAACACCCAGCTGATTGAATTTACTTATTTATTTATTGAGATTTTGGCAAGTGGCTCAGATTGCACTAATGAGCCTAAAGGGATTGAAACATTGGTATAAATGTGTAATTTGACCCTGACTTTCCTCTGTCACTGCTCAGTGAGGATTGATGTACATGGCATGCTATGCAATGCGTTCTTTTTATGTTCTGTTTAATAAATAAATGAAAATGACTTCTGTGTCTTCTCTGCCATCAGCTAGTCAAAATGCACAGGGGCTCCCTGTTAGAGGTGAACAACAGCTCCTCTGTTGGTTTGCCTGTTGCTCACAGCAAACTTGCGCTCTCTATTGGACAAAAGATGAACTGCAAGGTGGTTGTCAGAGCCCCTTATCCCACTTATGTGGCGGAAGTGGAATCACTAATTACCCTAAATACAAGTAAACCTCGTTAAACCAGAAAAAGTCCAGTGTGGCGGCCTGCTAATAATAAATAATGAGCTCAGTTTGATAAGCAACAAACACTTTGGTCACACATTTCAAAATGCAATGTTATCCAATAATTGTTTTAATTGTTAGAGTAAGAGAACAGTTAAAGTTAAAATTAACAAAGCAAATGCGACTTACTTTTTTGCATGAAACATGATATAAACAATGTAATATTTCTCTGCTGGTTACATCATGTTTAGAAATAAATAGGATACAAATAAAATGTTAATATGATTTTTTTTTTTTTAAGAAATATGATTTAGCACATGACTCAGTGTAAATTTGTGCATGTCCCACTGTGGCATCGCACATACAGTACTGCCCTGCTGATCAGGGTGTAAAGGTAGTTTTTTGTGGAGTAGTTAAACATTAGAGAAAACATCATGTATGAGACTGGCACAGGCATGGAATGTGGCCTGTTACTGCTGTCAAAGCAACGATACACAGGACATCATTATAGGTCAATATAAATGAATGATTCCGCCCAAAAAAAGAGTCAGTCTAATTTTTCTCCACACTGATCACAAAAACTGAATATGTCACCCTAGTTGTCCTCATCAAATCGTTATGTCAGTGAGAAATCTGCTGGTTTAAGATGATATTAACCATTTATTTTACATCCAAATAATGCTGGCGTATTGTTGCTGTGACAGCAGCAGAAGAAGGCAATGCTAACGATACATTCCCATCTTTTTTTTTAATCTAAGATAAACAATATAATTTCATTGATGTTCTTTCTATCTAAAGCTATACATTTTCACAATGCAATGCCACTGTTCTGATGGCCCATTTTTCCAAAACCCCAATAGTCTGAAAAATGTCTCATCAGACAGAAAGCCCATTTGTCCAACTGCCTGTTATCCAGAGAGCAATTGCCCATTGCTCCAAAAAAAAAAAACACCCTTGCCCTGCAGTTGTTAGTTCAGTGACTGCCGACTCTGTCCATGGTGCTGAAATAAGGTGGGTTTTGCCCCTGATGGTCTCCCGTTCTGGTGTCACACCTGGAGACGTACCCTAATCCTACCCATCAATAAAATACAAAGGGTAAAACAGCCCTCCTGGGTGAGAGTGTATTTCTAAACAACAGGCCTTTGAAGCAGTGGGGTTTTGTTTTTCGGGGTAATTGGTTGAAACAATTGGCAGTCATCTGATTTTCTATACATAGTGAGCCAACTTATTTCTTTAAAGCCCCCCCTCCCCTCATCATCTACAGTTTGTGCCTTTCGATAAAACACAATAAGCACCAGTAATAACTTCTTGTTTTGAACTCCTGCTATAGGAGACGCCAGTGTTTGACATTGCAGAAGACAAATGTACATCAGTTCAAATGAAAGTTACAAAGTTTGTTGCATATTGTTATTGTACCATAACTTGTTTGCTTAAAACTGTGTGCATGTAACACCTGCATCCCTCATTTACAACAATTCTGCTAAGGTATGAGAGAAAAAGGAAAGTTGGAATGGTAATATTATACTTAAACCAGTGAGGTCTGGTTAGGTCATGACATTAATGCTACCTATTGGCAGCAGCACCCTTGATGTTGAACCCTCTGCTTGTTAAGCAGCAGAACTAGTTTAACACCTGGAAGGGTACTGCCATGTTTCTTTCACTTAGAGTCTTGTTAATGTATTATTAACCACCGACTTAGCACTGAGCTTCATCTATCAGACTTAAACCCACAAACCTTGATAACCTTACAGCTTCTGCAGCATTTGTTCATCTGAGCTTCCGGTGCATGCACTCCAGAGGTTAGAGAGGCCATGTGGGGTAAAAAGCCTACAAAACCTCCCAGACCGTGTAAGTGCTAGCTGCAGAGAATCCCGAGATGCTGAGAACCCCGGATGTTTTTTGAGGTGTAGTCAGAGAAAGTAGTCGTCACTGTGAAACTGCAGTCCTGTGTGCACAGACAAATGAGCCTTTATGAGACACATGCATTCATAAATAAAAGACTCACATAGTTTAAAGAGAATCAAAGAAGAGAGGCATTCTTATAATAACATGTAAATACTGAAGGAAAAAGTTGCAAAGGGAAGCAAAGAGGAGAGTTACCAGAGTTAGTAAATGTCACAGAGAGGTACGTTCTCTCTCTCAGAGTTCTGAATAATCCATTCAATAGCATCCCAACCCTACAGATTCAAACAGAGGATTACTGAAGAGACCAAGGCCATTCACAAAGACGGAGAGATGAACACCACTGGAAATAGGAACCTTTGTCTTTTTGTTCAGTAAATAGCCTTGGAGCAGCTCAAAGCAAATGGAGACAGTATAAAGTCCCAGTTAGAAAGCATGCAAAGAAAACATCAGCAGTATCTTTATTACTTGCAATTCAGCCTACATGCAAAAGATGAAATGAATGCAAACATGTATACATAAATATGATGTATTTCTTTTGCGTTACCTTCCTGGCATTAGCTGACATTCTTCTCGCCATCATGCCCTCCAGGTAACTGCTCAGACTCACCCCCTTGACTGTGATGATGGCCTCCTGGGTAAGGACCGTCCTGAGGAGGAGGGAGAAAGCATGGAACAAACAGTGTACACAGAGTCTCGCTCATTCTGGTTTTTATCTTTCCATGCACACACTCTGTACCTAGAGACATTTTCAGTGATGAATGCTGAGTTGAATAATGTGTACAATGTACTTACACCTCAGGGTTGTCTGGGTGAGGTCTGTAAAGAAGCCTCTCATCCACTGAAATCAGGTTGGTGAGAGTAATCTGTAAAATAAAAAAAAAACACTTGCACTTCCTTCTAATAGGGAAACATGCAATGAAATGATGCAAAGACAGATCATACTATTGATTTGGAAATAACAATCACCATTTAATTATTTTTTATTTATAAACGCTCCCTTTTCAGGAAAAAAAAGCACATTTCAGTGTTTTATGACGCATTTGACTTAACAGTGTGTCCAGCAGCAGTGCTAGATTATAATGCTGTTGCTAAATGAGCTGTGTAACTAATGCTAATGGAAGTCATGGCTGGCAGATGGACTCAGCATAAACTTACATTTGTTGAGCACAGCTCCATCTTTTTCTCATCTGGGTCCACTATAGAATGTTCCTTCACATATGTCTGCGTCTGGCTGGTTCCCAATATCTATAATGACAAAAATGCACAGCAAGCACAGAAGAATGAGACTTATTATCACTTGCCAGGATATTAGTACTGCAAATATATCTTTTCTACATCTGGGTGTGTGTGTTGATGACTGACCGCTCGTACGATGCCCGGGAGGCCCCACTCTGTGCTGAGGAGTCTGTGGCTGTGCAGGCGTCCACCTTCATCCAGACTGCGGTCCAGCACGTCCACCCCGACCACATTAGGGTTCATGGGGTTTGGGTACTTCCTCATGGCAGCCTTGATCACTGTCTCCCATGGGTAACTGCACACAGAACAGCACAAAAAATAAAGAGAGGGAAAAAAAATATGTATCAACATTCACTACAGGCGATCTGTTGATTAACTTACATTGCGCAGGGAAATGTTTCATGTTCTCCTTATTAACTCAACTGCAACAGTAACTACTTCCCTGATATGCTTCTCTAGAATGAACTGTGATGTGGAGGCTTTGGCTGAGCCCTGATGACAAATGCTCATATAGTGACTCACCATCTGAGCAGGTGGAATTTATTGACCAGAAGAGAGGATCAGCTTCAGAGTCTCATTAATTAAGATTTATTTTAACTCGTCAAATGAGATTAAAGGTCTCATCAAATTGGTCCCCTGTAATGATAGATAAGCTCATTCTGCCTCATGAATAATCTTTTAAACAATAAACCAGAAGGCGACAAACCTGAAAACATGTTCCGTGCTCCAAATCTTCATTTTATTTTCAAGGACAGTCTTGACCTTATCGCTGAAAAACTGCAGAAATTCGCCGTAATGTGAAACTAAATTTCACCGGACCATTTTCACATGAGGAACTAGCTCCAGCAATCAGAGAATAAGGCCTATGATGGAAGCTTACGACCATCAGTGTACTGAGTCCAGGAAGCGAATCTTCATTTTCCTTCGCATATCAACCTTGCGCAAAGACTGCACAGCATGCGCCGCTGATCCCCGTGTCACAAGAACGGGTAGAAAACATGTAATTTATGGGTAACAACAAATAGCTCGCTTAGTAATGGGCAGCAGAGAAGCCGGTGCAACAGAGAATCTACCGAGTGTCGAGTCACACAGAGTGAGATGCAGGGTTGCAGTCAGGAATTTCAAAATAAAATCATTTTATTTACTCGACATCCATCTCAGCCTTAATATATATTTGTTGAACACATGAACTTTAGCTTTGTTAAAATCATGCAGCAGAAGGGATTTATAAAAGATGTAAGAAGCAGATCTTTTGTGTGACACAAATCGCAGTTTAGGTTTGTACTTTGAACAGCTAGGGACCAAAAATTTAATAAGGCCAATTTGACACTTTGATAAGAAACAAACTAATAAACTTGCTAAAATTTTTGTGGTTGCTGTATCCATTATGCATCTTTACGGAATAAACTGTTCTCTCTTGCATCTGTTTCACACTTGCAGTGTGCTTGGGTCGCCATTGTGTGCCCAATCATTTTTTGCCATTTTTGTCCAACTAGGCCACCGATTTTATTGTTTTATTGTGAAAATAAGAGCACTGCTTTTGCCTGCCGTACAATCGTTGTGTGCAACTTGATAAGGCTGATGTAGCGCTGCTGCTGCTGCATCCGCCTCCATTTGTGCGCATGCGCATAGCATCCTTCCATCATCCCCCTCGTTATCGCCAAAGGATCGAAACTGCATCAAGCTGGACACCCACAACAAACAGCAAACAGGAAATGCAGTGACACTGTTTTCAAATAAAATTAATTGGGTTGCAGACGAAATCCCTGAACCAGAGATGGAACTTCAGCAATAAAATATTATTGAGAAGTGACTTTATAACATTAAATTTCAACTTAAATAATTTTATAGACAAAACATATATACATTTGAATTATTGTTGGTATTTTTATTAATAAAATAATGTTAGCATTGTTGTCTCATCGTTTTGCATTATTATATTCTCATATTTTGAAAGTTTAACCGGAAGTGTAAGGTGTGCGTCCTCTGTCTTGCCGCTGGTGCTGTGGGTGATCAGAGGAGGAATTCATAGCAGCAGACGCGCAGTGGAGGCTAGTGTGATCCCTTCACGAGAAATTCATGCCAACGCCGTTTATTCAGCGGCCCATTAATTTCCCACCGGATGCGGAACATTTAATCAACTCATAGGAAACAAACTCAGTCGATTGGAAGCCGGGAAAGCGCACACTGCATGACCTTGCATTGAATGTCATTATAGACGGATTTTTTAAGCACCGACACGGTAAGGTAATAAGCATCCTCATCCTCGCGGAGTAGGAGGCAAGACTAATGTCGATTTTTTTTGACTGCTGCATGTCGCCTGTCCTGATGTTGATATCATCTTCTATGTGCAATACTCATTTTGATTTACAGACCTAAGCTGCTCGAGATCTATAAGCCAACATGATGAAAAGCCATCAGGCGTTTTGTAGAATTTACACTGATAACAGGACTGCCCATGCAGCCTAGTTGAAGGCCTGACTGCATGCCGCAGAATGCAAATTCGCCATTCAAATGGTTGACAATCTCATGTAAATACATCAGCCTAAGCCTCTGAGAATTATTACGTGCTGTTATGTGTTCAAACAGTGATATTTGGTCTGTTCTCAGAGCAGTTTATGCGGACAGTTCGTGCAGGACTGAAAGCAGATGCTGCAGCGGCGCTGATCCGCTCCAGGCTGGAGAGGGAGAGAGAAAGAGGGGGGCGTCATCTATACGGGATCATTAAAACACAGCGTGTGTCTGACCGTGCACACTTCGACGTATCACCAGATGCGTCAATCTGGCACTGTATGGAAGATGACCCATTTAAATGTAAAAGTGGGCCACGAGACAGACCCCCCCTCAGTTTAAGGGCCACCAGGTTGGCTGGTGGTCGTGCTCAAGCCCAAAAAAATCTGCTGACACATGCGCTCTGCCGGCCGGTGCTCCCAGCCTTTGTGCGCAATGGAGCCTACAGCGCATCTATCAAGGCCTCATGGGGCCAGAGACCCCAATAGGTTTAAAACTGGCTTTCTGTTGGCCTTCGATTTTTTTCTTTAAGGGTTCAAGACAACATAAATATTGATCATTTAAAAAATTGTGCGTAAAATGAAATTACATTGTGGTTCTAGTTTTAAAATAATATTAGGGTAATGCTGTTTATTACTGATCTCCTGATAGGGAACACCACTCTCACTCAGCTCTGTCTTATAAGGATGAAAGTTTAGAGGCCTCCATTTTTTAAACCTGTCCGTTAAATTTCAGGTCATCCAACGCCATGGAGATCGTCACACATTTAATCAATGACACCATTGAATTCTACAAATGGACCTTAACTATTGCAGGTAATAGTCTGATATTTTTGTCATGTCTGAAAGTCAGTGTTAGAGAACCGTTTTGAGATTAATTATGTTTTTCAAATGATTAAATAAAAATTATTCCATTAAAATTCAGAAACTTAAGTCACTTTCTTAATGTATCAAATTCATCATTGAAAAATGGCATCTACATTAAAATGACTTCAACACAGGTCACCCGAGTACAAACTTCTTCATCTGTATTTAGCACGTTTTATTGAAATGCGCTCTCCTTTAAATAACCTAACATTTAACCCACACTTTGTCGGTTTAATGTGAACATTGAAAATTGTTTCGTAACGCTTTGAGAACATCTGTTCCACAGACAAGCGAGTGGAGAAATGGCCTCTGATGGACAACCCTCTGCCCACGCTGGCCATCAGCACCTCCTACCTGCTCTTCCTCTGGCTGGGGCCCAAATACATGAAGAACAGGGAGCCTTTCCAGCTCCGCAAAACCCTCATTGTTTACAACTTCAGCATGGTCTTCCTCAACTTCTTTATCTTTAAAGAGGCGAGTTACTATTTATGACTAACTAGATGTACATGTGTTTAACTGCATGTGTGAAAAACTGTGGAAATCAGTGATTCAATAGAGATGTTTTTTTCCCTTTTTTTTAGCTGTTTATGGCTGCACGGGCAGCAAGCTACAGTTACATTTGTCAACCGGTGGACTATTCAGACGACCCCAATGAAGTCAGGGTGAGTGCTGGCACACGCATCAAGACATATGCACACACACATTCGATTGTTTTGAATTCAAAACTACAAGTGATTGACCCTTACCTGCTGTATTATTTTTTATATCACTTACATTTACTGTTTCTGACTGTGAATTAATTAGCTTACAAAAGGAACAAGAAAGCTTTGCTTATTTACTGCAATGTCACGTTTCCCAGATAAATCTATCTTTACTACAGTGCTCTGCTCCATCCAAACGCCTTAGAAAACCCTCTGCAGTGTTTCAGTGAAGCTTTAGCTGCAGTGGTTCTAGAAACATGATCAGCTTCCATTTATTTAGACCCTGCTCCTGTAATCAGAAAAAGTGCAAGCAGGATGAAGGATAATGGAAGGTGTTTGGTTTCACCTTCATTCCTAATGCTCCATGACGCAGTTACATGTGACAAAGTCAAGTTGGTTTCAGGTGACTCTTAGAATTAAGATGTTGTAGAATAGACAAGTTAGGCTTCCCATAGATCAACTCCTCCATTTCTCCAGCTGTCTGTATTTTTCTGTCGCTTTCCATGTCCTTCCTCCACCTGCGCCTGTATCCTCCCTCTAACCCATTTCTCTTGTTTATGTCTGAGACAGGTGGCAGGCGCTCTCTGGTGGTATTTCGTCTCTAAGGGCATCGAGTATCTGGACACAGTGTTTTTCATTCTGAGGAAAAAATTCAACCAGGTTACTTTCCTGCACGTCTACCACCACTGCACCATGTTCACGCTCTGGTGGATTGGCATCAAATGGGTGGCAGGAGGACAGTGTGAGTAGCTCGAGTACATTTCTGCTTCAAGCCCTATGCCTATTCTTTCCAAATAATATATCATGTAGCTACACCGGGCAGAGCACCACCAAGATGGTGGTGTTATGGAACATTGCTCAAGTAGTAGAGGTATAACTTGTGGTAAGAAATTATTTTTTAAAATATATTTTGAATAAACTTTGTGTTTAAGTGTTTTTTTTTACCAGATTTGACTGGATATTCTATATATGCAGTTTGTCTGTCAGAGTGACCATTGACAGTGAAATCATGGCTCCCTCTCCATTCATTTCGATAAAGGCCTGGTATTGTTAGCCTGAAACAACAGCCTGGGGATGTTTGCCAAAACGCCTGTGGAGTGCTTTTACTATAACACTGCCTATATCATGCTATGTACAAATTTTCATGGTGTACAATAAGTTGTAGGATTGATTACCTGTTTTTTCAGGGAGTTGTTGACCTCCATTTATTTTCCAGCCGTTATGCTTGGATGCATGTCTTGAAGTTGTGCAGAAACTTCTATTGAAAGTGACAGTTACATTTGTTGCTGGAGAGTCAAAGTGCTCAGTCAAAGGAGTTTTGGCTGGCTTATGTGTCATTATGTTATTAATATTATTATGTACTATTTTGCTTTTTCTGTGTATGTCTGTGCCCAGGGGCCCTTAAGGTTAATTTATCTAAGTCAGCTTTACACCAAAACAACCGGCAGATATTTAAATAAATGATCAATCATAGTGCACAATTTGACAAACTATATCTTGCTAACCATATCATATTAATCGTAATAATATCCTTAAAAAGTAAATAAGGGTTTCATGGAAACTAAATTTGAGTTACTAAGTTGTGTTCTGGTACCATAATTAGCTTCACAAAACATTTTTTTTCTTTTTGCAGCGTTCTTTGGTGCACACATGAATGCAGCAATCCACGTCCTTATGTACCTGTATTATGGCCTGGCCTCCTGTGGACCTAAGATCCAAAAATACCTGTGGTGGAAGAAGTACTTGACCATCATCCAGATGGTGAGATATTACCCCATTGTATCGCTAGTTTCAATAGAAATATATTCCTTTACACATTTGGAAGGTGGAACTTGTGCCAGGTTTTACACTGAATTGTAACTATAATGAAAATTAGCCTTTTTTTAAAAGGTGTAAAACAATTGTAAGTTGCCAAAAAAAGTGAGTTTGTTTCTCTCGGTGCGTCACAGATTCAGTTCCATGTCACCATCGGCCACACAGCCCTCTCCCTCTACGTCAACTGTGACTTCCCCCACTGGATGCACTACTCCCTCATCTGCTACGCCATCACCTTCATCATCCTCTTCGGCAACTTCTACTATCAGACCTACCGCCGCCAGCAGCCCAGGCGCGACGCCTCCTCCTCTAAAGCAGGCAAGGCCCTCTCTAACGGGACCCTCAACGGGCTCAGCAAGGCTGCCAATGGAGCGGTGGTGACGGGAAGCAAAGAGGAGAAGCCCCAGGAGAACTCTGGAAGGAGAAAGAGGAAAGGAAGAGCTAAAAGAGATTAGAGGGAATGGAGTGAAATAGGTAGAAGGGAGGTAGGGCCTGGCTTTGGGTTCTGGTTTGGTTGAGAGTGCTAAAACATGATGGACTTAATTTAAAAAGAATTTCAATGGATGGATGCTTTAATGTGTGGTGTGTTTATTTAAGCCATGATCTGAGTTGTTGTAGATAAGGTTTGTGTTAAGAGAGGATCATTCTGTTAGTGAAAGGTGTCAAAGGTCTTGCCTAAGATGATCTTTGCCACAAATAACCCAAAATACAGTAGTGTACGGAGCGGAAGAGTTGCTAGTATTCCTTCTCTTTATTGTGGTGCCAAGTTCTGTTAATTTGGCTCAAACAGTGGCTTCAGCTACTAAAAACTGAGCGTGAAAAGGAATCAGAATAAACCAGGCCTGTTTGGCATGTTCGGAAAGCCACATTAACTGCGCCTGAGCTGCTTAAAAACAATTATATACACTTGTAATTAGCAAACACTGCTGTATTGAGACAGGAATACACATTGTTACACATGCACAAACAAGTCAATTTATAATTTACATTTGTTGTTCACCTTTACAGATATAAAACTGATGATAATGTACAGTATAATATAATTTTTGTCCTTATTTAAATTTTTATCAGTGTTACGTGAGAGATTTAAGTTTACACTTCTTGTCACAGACACATCTGCAGTTCTCCTCTTATTTGTGAACATGAAGGTTTTTTTAAAAAATTTATTTAAAGTTGTGGACTCACTTTTGACCTTTCACCCCTTTATTGAGAGTAACCTTCTAAAGAAATAAAACAACACCCAGAGGTAAGATGTTTACAGAAATAGAAAATAACAGTAGATTTTTATTCCTATGAGAGTTGGATGGGATTTTTCTGTGACTGGGTAATGATGATATAATCATGAAATGTAGCTCATAGACAATAAAAATATTGATTTTCTATTTCTGTATACATTCATAAAAGGTTTTATATGTCCTTACTTCTATGTAATGAAATGAAATGTAATGAATATTATCCAGAGAAATGATGGACCTGATGATTTTCTCAATGTTCCCAGAGAAGCTGGTGGAGTTTTGTCTTTGCAGATGTTTACCTGTCTTTTTATATTATATCCTCTCTGATGTCGTTGTGTGTCTTACATGCTGGTGAAAATGTTGCGTGCCGAACAAAGAAACGGTGGTGTTCTGGGTTCAGAACCAGCTGACAGCCAGTTTTTCTCAAGTTAACTAAGCCTACCTTAAGCGCCATTTTCTTCCCATCTTCAGTCAAAAAATCTTTTTGTGTTAAAGCTTTCAGGCTTAATCTGTGTCCTGAGCTGGCTTGAATGTAAATTTATCAGGGGAAACATTTGGATTAAAAAGATAAGGATTATGATTTATATACAAAAAGAGCTGGTGAACCTCTATAGTGACTGTGTATGTTATACCACTATGAAGAATAACTTTGCTCTGCCTGTAGTATATAGAGTATAAATAAGCCGTGTGCTCTATATCAGCAAATCAAGCTTTATGTCCTCCACCAACCAATGCATTTTGATGTTATTTATTGGTTCTTTCTATTTATTTTAATGTAAATACCAAGTTCCATCTAGCTTAAGAGTGCTTGTCTGTGTATTTGTGTTCTTTTTGTGTTGTACATATTACATTGTGATATTTTGTCACTGCGCAATTGGGAATGTTCCCAGCTTGTTAGCTCGGACAGTTATACGTCCACATTGCTTCTGTGTGTTTTTTTTAAATTATCATAACTTTGAAATCTCTTCAAATTTAATTAAACTGAATGCCTCTACAAATGTTGTGACACTCTCTTTAACTCTCTTCTTTATGATATATAAATATCTTGTGTTATAAATGATGAAGGATATAAATGATCGGATCTTATGTCAATCAAGAAAAAGTTTTAGCATGAGCGACTAGAGTGTTTTTAGCTATTGGGAAGAGACATTTGTAACAGATATGCAGTATAGCTTTTCAACACTAGGGGGTTCTACGGTTACATTACAATAAATGAGTATCACAGTTACTACACAATGTGTTCACTGCGTTCCCAACAGTTTAAACCATCCACTGTAATTATGGGAATGACTTCTCAGGATAAAGAACCTCCATCAAGTTTTATGATTTGAGGAGAAAATAATCACTCAAAAGTTTTTTAGAGGCATCTGTGAATAATTAACAGTGCAGTGTTCTCGTAGTGTACCAAAGCTTATTTTACTCAGGAAGCTTAAGTATGAGATAACCCTCTAACACTAATGCTTTGTTATTATTTTACATATTTAACTGTATTTTATTGCTCCACCACATTTGAGCTAATGTTAAACCACTGCTTGCAAAGTAAAGAATCAGCAATAATAACAAAATAGCATAGCAAATTTTAAATCTGAGAGGGGCATTAAAGCCTAATTAGTACTTTTGATAAATAAATTTAATTAAAAAAAAAAGTCTCATTTTAGTTTAATTGTTATGTAGGACTTGGATTTAATTGTAATGAAGTATTTTCATATGATGGTGATGATACTTTTACTTCAACAATGACCCTGAATACTTTTTCACTCACTGTTGAAGCCAAAATAGACAAACTGAGTTTAACATGTTGAAATGTTTTGACTGGCTTTCCCAAACCATTCAGCAATGAAAGAAATCCTGGTGTGAAATGTTGTGCTGTTGAAATTCAGCTTCACTCCTTCTTTCTCTGACATTTCTTTGCCAGTTAAAACAATCAACCTTCAATGTTTTATTAATTTCAAAAAGACCCCTCCCCCCTCTGCACGACATGTTAATGCAAATAAAGTCTACAATGGTGTGGAAGCAGTGTAGAGGTGTGGCTGGGTGGAGTCATCACTAGAATGCCTCAAATCATATGGTGCTCATCTCCTTCACTTGTAATTTAAATCTCTGGCAACATGTCTGACTGCAGGAAAAAAGAAAAATCTCTTAAAATTGAATTTATAGCACAGCTTATCTCTCCGATTCTAGAGTTAGACAAAGGTTTCCATGGTAACTGTACACAGCAGCTGTCTGACCCCCCCCCAACCCCTCATCCTCCCAAAAACCTCCCACCCCCATCCACTGCATCCCCTCCTCCTGCTTCATTTCGAATCAGCTGGGTATAGGTGGGAAACAGCACCAGTGCAATAAACTATTAAATCCTGTTTCAGTGGATATGTGTGTGAGTGGGTGAATTAGTGAGTGGAGGTTTCATTCGTGTGTATGTGCTTGTGTAATAGATAGGGAGCATTTAGAAACGCATTTCAATGTGAGTGCACATGCCTCCTGCCGAGTTTATGAGTGGGAGGCCTCCACCAGCAGAGGGGTATTACATGGATGAGGACGAGGTTTGTGTTATTCTTCAACTTGGAGCAATAATTTCACAACTCAGAAACAGAAGAACATAACCTCATCAGCAACCTTTCTTTTGGATGGTATCACTACGTCCTTCCAACTGTTTCGGCCTTTTCCTCCAGTCTTTTCGAGTTGACAAATAAAGATTTAGCATTGGCACTTAAATTCATGCAGTGCTAATCCAATAGCGAGCCATTGCACATTTTATTATGAAAACAATATCAGATTTGGCTTGCTTAGCATCCTTAGCCCTGTAGTATAAAGACTGTATACCAGTTTATGTGCTATGTGTTGGTTTTATGTCCTGTCCTGTGTGCATTGTTGTATTGTTACAGTAAAGACAGGATTCAGAAGAATGCATCGGCATTTAGTATGCCAGCTTTTCTGTTTGTCTCTGTCTGCGCAGAACTGTCTCCTCCAGTGAATCCCTTATGGAATTTACAGCAAAGTAATAATTTTCTTGGCTTCTTAGAAACTCACTTGACATCTGGAACAAAACAACCTAGACCAGAGACAGAAGTGTATTTTATACCTCATGAGAAAAACCTACTGCACTATCAAGGCACTGGCTCCACAAAGCTCCACTGCTTGCTTGTCAGAAGAAGTTTAAAGCTCAGTGATTATGTGATTTCATTACCTCATCCATGGTATTAATGCCTTTAAGGTGGATTTTTAATGAATTTTTAAGCAATAAAAAATTCTCTGCACGACTCCTTTTATATGAGTTGGTCCCCCCTGCTGTTTGTTTATTTGCAGACACATTTGCTTTTACACAGCAATCTCTATGTAAAACTCAGTGTGGAGGCCAGCTATGGCTGCCAGTCCTCCTAACAGTCTCATTTAATAGGAAAACCTACTAGAAAGATTAAGTGATGTTATGTTTAACCATTTTAGATACCACTGTGCATTACAGATTAACACAAATATGAAACCTTGCATGGAAACTACAATGAAACACTGCAGATTATTCTGGACTATATATAAACAGTAATAAGTACATTGTCTGGGATCCCCGTCTACACATGGTGTTACTGTAGTGATCTGTGGTATGGCTGCTGGTGAATAATAGAGAGAGTGAGAATTAGAGAGAAACTTGGGAGTGTAAAACAAATGAGGCTGATATTTTTAGATGGATATCCTCCACACATACACATCGACACAGACACACAGCTGATCATGCCCTCTCTTGAGTGTATGGTACAGGATAAAGGACTGAAAAGACAAAGATTTACTTATCAAAACTAACACACACGCACACACAAAGACACCTTCAGGAACTCTTGTGATTTACCTGATCTTAAAGGTGCTAACATTAAGCATCAATTACAGTATAATTCCTCACCTTAACACTCATGACTTTGTTTGAGTGTGGCTAAAAAGTCATTTGGACCAAACTTAGTTAACAGATCACAGTGTAAAATGCCCCGTTTGTGATGTACAGGTCTCAAATGGTTAAGTGGTTGGGATTCCTAGTTTCCAGATGGCCTGATTCAACTCCTGGTGAACTGTTTCATGTCTTTCAGTCTGCATTCATTACTGTGCCATACAGCCATGTGCTTCTAAAGCACAGTTTGAATTGGACTTCAACCCTATACAGTACACAGCACTAACATGACATCTATCTACATGACATGTCTCAAACAGTATTTCTCCCAATGGAACGAAATACAGGCATGTTATTGTATCAAGTTTAACAGTTTAAAGTAGACCTTCTGTTTTATTTTTTTTTTTTTAAAAAAAGATGAGGTGGTTCACTCCTGAATGAAAAACAAATTGTGTTTCTTATCCAGATGGATGAATTATGAAGTACACATCTGTTTAATTTAAACTGCTTGATGAATTTAAAATATGCAAACAATTAAAAAGATAAGGTACATAAGGATCCATACTCACATTATATCAAAGAAACAGATTTTTTTGTAGAGCACAAAATGAGTTTCTAAGCCAAACACAAATTTCTTTTGTTTTACCTTAGACAAAGCAGAGTCAGTAATGATGTCTGGCACGTGGGAGCATCCATAATACAGACATCTGTCACTTTAATGCAAACAAATGATTGAACAGTCCTAGGGCAGAGGTGGGGAATAGGTGGGGGAAGTGGTGTGTGTGTGTGTGTGTGTGTGTGTGTGTGTGTGTCACAGTGACAGTGAGTGCAAGACCCCCAACATCTGTTATCCCATTCATAGAAAATGGATCGTCATTCTTGTCCAAAGCTGGCTGATTAGCCCTGCAACATCTTGTCTGGCAATTAAAGTGCGATTACAACAGAGAGCATTCTTGCTTGCACGGATCAAGATATGGTGTTGTAAAAGCCTGCAGTGATAAAAGCAAATGGATTACACAGAGGTACAGTAGGAGACTAAGAGCTGTGCTCACTGAAGCCTTGACAGAAGCTTAAATCCATGCCATAAAACTTTTAGAGCAGAGCAAATCCTAACTTTCAATCCATGTCAATCCCTGGCACTTTCTGCAAACTTAGTTGTTAACTTAATCACACAGGGGTGATACATGCAACACCAGTCTGCCTGCTTGTGGAGTGGTGCACCATTAAACAACCCTGAGCCATCCCATATGTGTCTGTGTGCGCATGTGTGTATGTGTGTGCTTTATCTTATCGGCACAGGCCCAAGAATTAAAAGGGTCTGGCATAAGGTAATGTAATTCAATGAAAAATGCCTTGACTTTAATAGGAACTCATGAGAGCTGAGCCTGTTCCCAAACGGAATACATGGTCGATTTCCTTTGGAAAAACTCATACATGAACCTGTTTTCAAATCGGATGGACTCCAATTTAACATTTCCATCTCCTTACAGCACTGATTCAAACACATTCCAGGAGCAATGAGTGGTGGGCAGAGCTCCATTAAATTACTTATGTATCCCCTGACAACATTAAACAAGGCCTTGTCTCCCCTCTCAAAGCACTGAACAGAATGACAAATGATTTCTGGGCATTTGTGGAAATAAGTTGTGCAACAGCTCCAGTTTTGGGTTTCAAGAAGGATGAGAGATGCGAGAAAAAAGCAAGTGCCAAAAGAAAATAATATAAAAACTGACAAGCTTTTGAATTTTTGAAAGAGTCATTAGGGCTGTACATAAAACCTCCTAAGTTGATTTTTTTCAAATTAAATCCAAGTCATAAAAGGATGTAATGATTCAGATCATTAAACCTAATTGAAATAAATATCAAGAGAGCAAACATGGTTTTTCACATGTGCTCTTAATTTGAAACGCCTGATCCAAAAATAGGACAAAAACTGAAAACCAAAG
>JAPZDZ010000025.1:18216811-18226853 GCA_029783805.1 Acanthurus tennentii | reverse complement strand
GATATTTATATCAAAATACCAACAGACTGAATAACGTGTCTTATAATGTGTCATTCCGACACTCTGTTACTAAGCAATACAATGCTGCTTCAATATTAGCTGTGTAAGATGTAACTTTATCTCTCTTTTTGTGTTTCTGTTGCTATTATTGGTAGAACCAATGTCTTTGGGGATTTATATAAGTCTGTCAATTATCTAAGCCTGATATGTTTGAAATTAAAATGTGTCAACTATTCACCATTACAGCACAAAATGCACAGGAGAATAACCCTCAGTTTCGTCTGCAGGTGACAGGTGAACTCAACAAACTAAAATATAAGGCAGGATCCCACGAAGCTGGATCGAGACATGGAGGTTTGTCATTTTTTTTTTCCCGTGTCTTTCAGTCAGTTGTTTTTGCAGGAGACAAAACAACTGCACTCCAGATCAAGGAATGTCTGCTCTATTTCAGCTAATGAAAAAAAAGTGTTTCACACAGCCTCCAGGAGTCGTAAAATTAAACTCTCATTTGCAGAGGTGTTCTACTTTTCATTGTTGCTTTGTTTTAACCCAGGAGGAGCTGACCCTGCTAAAGTGGAGGCTCTTCAGGAGGAGCTGAAAGCAGCACGTCTGCAGATCAATGAACTAAGCGGCAAAGTGATGCAGCTCCAGTATGAGAACCGGGTGCTGCTGTCCAACATGCAGCGCTATGACCTGGCCTCCCACCTGGGCATCCGCGGCAGCCCTCGGGACAGTGACGCGGAGAGCGATGGAGGACGGGACGATGACACCCCATCTGTCTCAGCTTCCTCTCCTCGCCTCCTCCCACCTCACCGCAAGCGTGAGGGTCCTATTGGAGGGGAGAGTGACTCAGATGAGGTGAGGAACATCCGCTGCCTCACCCCCACACGATCCCTTTACTCACCTGTAGACAGTCGTTTTTTATCCAGAAGCCTGAAGGACCGGCAGCAGATGATAGACATCCGCATCGAGGCGGAGAGGCTGGGTCGGACCATCGATAGGCTCATCGCTGACACCAGCACTATCATCACCGAGGCACGGGTGTACGTCACCAACGGGGAGCTATTTGCAAGGCTAGATGAGGATGAGGAAGGTGGCAGGTAATGAACACATGGAATAAAGTGGTTAGGGATCTCGGTATTACCCCAATCAACTCACACATCTTTGCTCAATTACAGAAATTCAAGTGATATTTCACGTCCAAACATACTCCACCTCGTCTTCACAGGATCCGAGAGCATGAGCTGCTGTATCGTATCAACGCCCAGATGAAAGCCTTCAGGAAGGAGCTGCAGAGCTTCATAGACCGGCTGGATGTCCCCAGGCAGGAGGATAAACAGGCAGAGGAGCCGCTGTCTGTAAGCCAATGCACACACACACAAATATGATTGACTTTGATGACTGTAATTTTTGGATTCTCTAATATGCACTCTTCTTACTGCTCATCATCTGCCTCTCTGTCCTTCTGCCCCCCTTCCCTTTCATTTAACTGTCATCCATCAAGATGTTCCAGCCCATTATTTTACTGATCCTCATTCTTGTTCTGTTTTCCTCACTCTCTTATGCCACCATTTTTAAATTGGTATTCCTTTTCACCCTTTTCTTTGTTCTGTAAAGCGCACGCGTATCATGTTGTGTACATTTTTATTCTTTCTTTTTTACTCATCCATTCATTTCATTTCTATTATGTTGAACACGGCACATAAGGTCACTCAAGGTACAGAACATTACCACTTTTCATGTGCGATCCAAGCCACCCATCCACTCAGATGCTTTCAACATTTATTGAGGACCAACCACCTCAGAGCAACAGTGGACTGTTAGGTGAGTACATGTCAATAAATTCTCTGACAGTGAGTAGTGAGCTTTTTGCTGTCAAGCTGATGCAGCCTCACACCCATTTGTACACCCACATGTATCTATATTTACTTAACATGCCTAATTTGAAGCTTCTCGACTGCGTAGGCTTGCGCCCACTGTGCTTGATTGACATCTGTCTCACTTTCCCACTACTTTACACTCTAGTGACTCTTACTCGTATACAGACTTTGAGGATATAATGTTATTCCTTACATAGCTCAGTCCGGTTACAACCTGAGCAGAAGTCTGCTAAGCCACAGTAACACCCACACCTGTGTGTGTGTACGGGGGCCTTAAATCCAAAATAATGCAAAGAAGATTTACTGTAGCCTAAGTTTACAGATGTTTCCGAAATATGAAAAGTTAAAACAAAACAGTCCTGTTTGTCCCCTGTGGACTCTATTTATTCAGTTTATCTTTTAGAGTTTTTAATTTATTTGTCCATTTAGAGGGTTTTTGTGCAACAGCAGCATAACCAGACCTATGAGCAGTGCAATGTAAATACTGAAGTTTGTGTTGTATGACTGACGGAACGCAGAGAGACAACACACACTTGAGCACGTTCACAATGAAAACACTGACACTCACACACCATCTGGCTTTGAAGCAAACATTAGGCCCATGTATCTTGCAAGTTCTTAAGCAACTGTCTGAGTCATCATAAAATGTTAACATAATCTGCAACAAATCCTCGAAACGTCCAAAGAGGGGTAGTAGAATATGATAAGAGCTCTGGCCTTTTATCCATATTGAAATATTTATGTGAAATTTAGAACTGTGTAAAAATGCCCCTGGGTGGGTCTGAAAAGTCAAGCCAAAAATGTGCTGATGGTCGATCTGTTTAACCGACGGACCTCACCACCAGGACGGGGGCGGTACCGGTCCACTTCTTTCATCCCGCCGGTGGGATGTTTTACGTCACATATTAGGGCCAGCTGTGGAGAGAGAGAGGGAGGGAGGGAGGGAGAGGGAGAGAGGGAGGGGAAGAGAGAGAAAGGAGGATTTTATTCCGTTAATGAAAGCATCATTTCAGCTGTAGGCTGACGCTCTCCAGTTGTTTTTAACTAAGCAGCCACATTCCAGTCCAGACTTCATCTCAGCTAACTCTTCTTCGTTGGTTGAAACGTAACGTTGAGCTCTCGTGGCTGTTTGTCAAGGACTTTAAGTTTAACTGCTACATTCAGAGGAAAAAGGTAAGAGTTTATCCATCCAAATGACACGTGCCTCGTAAGGATTGAGTCAGTTGAAGCTACGGGTCGATTTAAGTTGTAAAACATCTTTGAGCGAAGCGTTTTACGAAAACGGACACTAGAAAACCGTCAACATCATACGTTTTATGTAAAAAAGCTATCTCACGCGCGACTATTAGTCAGCCTAACCTACTAGGTAGGCTAGTTAGCGCGAGTAAAAACAGAGCAGTGAAATCATTTCTGCAGGCCTGGCGATATATACAGGTTAGTGTAGTTCACCAGTAGCTGCTAGTCGTGTTATCTCTTAAATCAAGATGAGTAAAATCCCACCCCTTGCTTATTTCCTCGTGATAGTCATCCCCCTCTTATAGCAGATTAGAAATGGCAGAGCGGTGGGTGTTGCCAACTCCTGCCACGGATTAGAAAAAAGAAAGATGGGTAAACTTTTGGCTCTGTTATTGTCAAAGTGTCACCTATGCTACTGACACGTATAGTAGGTCTTGCATTTACTGCTCTCTGATGTGACTTGCTGCCTCTAAAATGAGTGATGGTGAACTCACAGCTGTGTCGGAGTCCATCGCAGCGCGGGGCGTAAATTGATTCGTTGCCATAGATACAGCGCGAGATGGTGGCCTGCGACGTAATTGGAGCGCTCGGTGTTGATTAATGGATGTTATTGCTTTGCTTCCTCCAGACTGCGTTGAACTGTCTGAGTTACTTTAGGAAAATAAAGTCATGGTTACAAGGGGTAAAAATACTCCGCTGCTCTTATCGGTGCACCCCCGTGATATTTTTGGGAACTTCTCCCTTTCGCGTCAGAGTGGTTACTGGGTGTCTGTCCTTGCCAGCTCTGGATTTTTGCCTACAACCACTCTGAGCATGCAGGGGAGAGGGAGACAGAGCGCGTCCTGGAGTGTCGATGTAAACATGTGAATGGAAAAAGAAGCGCAGAGGTGCAAAAGTGAGGAGGTATTCTAAAGAGAGGACACATCGTGTGGATTTTGGCTCCAGAATGAGAGTTTGACTTTGTCTCCGGGGACATGGCAGGGACTAAAGCGTCCGGTCCCGTCGCTTGTATCTGCACAGCGGGGGCTGCAGTCCCGAGCGCTGCTGTGTGGCCGACGGGGGATTTGGCCGGGTTTGGATAATTGGCGCATTATCCCACCACTCATCAACTGAAGAACAGTGGGGAGATGGGAAACTGTGCCGGACTAACAAAAAGATTATTTCAGGATATGCTCTTAAAAGCATAAATTGATACTTAAAGGGAGCGTTAAGCTCAGCTTTTATCGATTGAGCGCATTAAGTTGTTTTTTAGTTGTTTCGTTTTAATGCTCCTGAAGAATGTGGAGTGCGATTATGAACGGGTCGGGGCTGCACGGTGGGGGCGGTGCCGGCGGGGGCTACGTCCCGTCGCAGGGATGGGAGTTTGTGCCGTGCACCAAGATGGAAAGGGCAGATAGAGGCAGGGGCAAAAGCCGCAGCCCGCTGAGGAGGATCTCCTCTCCGCCCACCGTCTTCAGTCAGCTCTACGAGCCTCAGTTCGGTGCTTCGCCGGGTGGAGGAGAAGGTGGAGCGGGAACGCAGCTTGAGGCTCTCAGGGGACAAATGTGGCCGTGTCCCGAAACCCCTCAGCAGCAGCAGCAAAACCAACACGCGCGGCTAAGAAAGAAATTTGAGGATTTGAAAAAGCGACACGTACAGGACAAGGAAGAATGGATGCGGGAGAAGGAGTCATTGTTGAGAGAAGTGGCTGACATACATGTAGGCCAATTATAAATATTTACCACCCCTGTAATGGCTACATATTTCTTTGCCTAGTGTCTGTGGTCTTCTAAACATACATTTTTCTGTATTAATATCAAGTTGGAAGTTTAATAACGGTGCATATTTTTCATGGTGAATTTCCTGTGTTTTGTGATCTCATCTCTTATATTCCCAGAATATAATAATTTGATACACAACCAGTCACTATTGATGCATTACCAAGTACTGATCTCCTCTCCTCTTCTCTGGCTGCTTTTAGTAGCATTGCGGAAGAGGGATAGTATAACTTTCAAACCGTCAGTTCATCTTCTCTTATTTGTGTTTCAATGCAGGGAGGGGAGAACAGGAGGATTCTGCTGGACCTGAAGACAGTTTTGGAGGAAGTGCAGGTGGAGTTGAAGAAAGAGGAGGAGAAGAGGAGCGAGCTTCAGCTGCAGTACACCAGAGACAGATGTGCCTGGGAGCAGGAGAAGGCCGAGCTCAAATGCAGGATTGCACAGGTAGGGATTCGGATTTTAAAGGTGAAGTTTGTTGGATAAAAGGCATATAGCAATAAGGTTGCAGATTAAAACCAACTGAATATTCCCTGCTCACCCTCTCCTTTTAAGCATGTAGGAGAGCCTATGGTGGCTGCAAAACTTACAAAATTACATAGTGCAGTGCTGGTTGGATGCTTGAATGGGTGCAGGTGCGTGCACGTAATAAGTACAAATTTACAACCTAAGTAAAGTACTACAGGTAAGGAATGATTTTTTTGATCGGGATTTTTCCTGTGCGCATTATGTTTGTATATTTTGTTATATTCCATGCATATGTGCGCATGTCTGACCTCCAGTTTGGTGTAAATTGGGCTCACCACATTTGCCACCCACAGTGCAGGGTGATAAGTTAGCCTGGCATTCATCCAACTTAAGCTCTAGCGTAGACAAAAGATTTGCACTGAAGAGAAAAACGTAGTAATTCCCCCTCAGCTAGACACCCAACTTAATAGATGCAACATTAACCTATTGTTGCCATCAACAGCCACTGAGTTGTTTCTTAAAATGGGCAGAAAATACTTAGGGAGTTACAGCAAGTTTACATACCGGTGCCAGGCTGTGTCAGGGATTGCACGGATCACTTGATGAACCATGCCTTGTTATTCTTCAAAGCTTTGGGGATTTAGCATTTTTTTCTGGTATGATCTCAAGATAGATTTATTTGGCTGCCTTAAAGTAGAAGGATAAACTTGATGACACTCTCTCATTTCGGATTCTGTGAAAGTTGCTTACAGTTTGTTTTTTTCTTTGTGTTGACAGAGTCTTTGCGTGACTCTGTGCTCATCTTGTCTCTATTTTTTGTAATGTTGTGGCGACAGTGTCTTTATCTGCCAGCTAAGCCCCACATGATTCGTATCAAAGACTCCAAACTGATTGGTCATGCTCCTCTCTTTTTTATTCATCCTGTGAAGCCACAAGAAAATGATGTAGTAAGTGAAGTGATGAAGCTCAGAAATTCCATATGTGCGGCTGCAAATTAACAAGGTGATGCAAAGATACTGTAGAACAATTGGACAAAACCACTGATGATACAATGACACAGGAATGCAACATAGTAACATGGTTTCTCCAGGTCACACTCACACATGGATGGGTTTAACGGCCATAATGTCATTCCTTCTGTGTGAGTAGATTGGACAGTCAGTTCTTCTGTCTTGCTGGCTCTGTGCCTTCTCACAGTGTGGTTGATAGATAGTATTGTAAAAACAGACATTTACTGTTCTGTTTTTATTTTTGCAAAACCCCGTGTGACAGTGGGAGGAGGAGGAGACAGCAGGAGGCTACACCTCAGTGCATACATGTCTCAAGGTTTTTTTCCTTATGTATTTGCAAAGAGCTAATGTAAGTCTGCATGTTTTATGTGTGTGAATATTTGAAGTGTACTCTTTTTTTAATTAAAAGTGCACTCACATACAGTAAGGGGGTATTTCTATACTGAGTAAACAAAAAAGGACCAAGGGAAATGTGACCCGGATACAAGTCATTTGGGTGGGATTAGCTCCATTGTAAAAGTTATTTTGTCTTGATGCCACATCCTGCTACAGTTTATGGTTTTAGGCACATGAGCGTTTACCAAGTGCTAAGTTGATGTTGCTCATCAGGTTAAAAACACATTAAGTTTTCTTGTAATCAGTTGCAGCTTAGTAATCCAATGACTCATTTACAGATGTCTTACTTCTTGGTATCCTTCGTGAGCTGTAGATTTGAAGCAGGTCTAAAACCAAGGCTTTGCTCTGCATTCAAGAATATAGAACTTGATTTTATTTTAACTGTTGTTAAAATCATATTTAATCATACTTGTATTTCACTCTTTGATGTTGTATTTTCATACAGCACAAAAAGCCATATGATCATGAGTGATATTTTCTGTCAGTTCATTCATTTATATATAAATTGCTAGACAAATAAGATGTGGACAGGCCTGGCTAAAAGTGCATTGTGGTTTATTCTCATTTCACTTTGAAGTGAAATATGAGTTAGAAACTCCTGTTTCATTTTTCTTCATGAAGAGTAGATCCCATTTTATCTCTGGCAGAGCTAAAATAGAGAATTTTATGGTGTAGCATTAGCCTTTATGACTGAGAAGAGTCATTTGATGCGATCAAATGAGTCATACAGTCGAAGTGGGCTTGATGAAACACTTCCTTGTAGTTTTCTAAGATAAACTTGTTAGCTTTCCACTGCTGCCAGGACAGCTAGCTGTTGTTTGTCTGTTATTGCACTTTTCTGGAGAGAGACTGAAAGCAGTTGCACACAATCACCCAGAGGCAGAGAAACACTGCAGAAGATTATCCAAGCAGCCAAGTGTGTTGTACAAACCTGAAGCTAGGGAGCTAGGGGAGGAAGAAGTTGTAGATATTTGAGGATCTGAGTCCAGAAAGTTGGAGTTTTGAGTCAGTTAAAGCCATAAAAGAAATGGCACTTGCATGTTGAAGATGTCCATATCTAGACTTAAACACAGGATAATGGTTAGATCCAAGGACTGAACTTCTATGTTATTGCTTAAGATATGAAGTTTCATGCATAAGAATTTGACATCTAACATACTTTTACACATTTTTAGCTTTCATTAACAGAGACTTTACATCTATTGGTTGGTTATTCCCCTGATAGTCTGGCTCATTCTCCTCTACTTATGGTATCTGTGTGTTACTGTTGTGCAGGGACTCCATTGCTGTGCACTGAGTTTAGCACTCAAGGTGGGAATGATTTAAGAAACATACTGTATACTGATACTGTATGTCAGTTTCCTATAGCATAGATTTTCAGTTTTAATCACAGATGAGTAAAGTAAGCGTCAACATAGTTGGAGCAACAGATGTATGCTTGTACTCATCCTGATATAATCTTAATTACACACCTTTCTCCACAAGAGGCCGTGACTGTGAATGCCACTACTGTACTGTATGTTGTTTCCACATCCCTTTTGGGCACTTCTACCACCAAATACCAAGCAAGGATCCAAGATCCCAAGCAGAGGTCTTAGGCCGGATATTTCCAGGCATATTTCTCTGCATGCCACTGATTTATGAAAGCTGCTGGCAGCTAGGAGACATCTTACTCTGCCCTGAGCAGCCAGTCCCCCTCCTCCCTTTACCTCGTCTCCCCACCTCCCCCTAAGAATGTGACATTGCACAAGGCTCTGTGTCCGCTATTAATAGTGGGTCACCGTGGTGACACAGTTACCTTCATATACCCCGTGCCATGCAGTGACAGACAGGGTGTTCAAGGGTAGCATGGGATGGCTCCTGGAGACTGATTTTTTAGTTTTGTATGTTTGTGTGTGTAAATGGATCCCCTTCAAAAAGTTTTTCCCTGCTGTTTCAATCGATGAAAAGTTATCTTCAGTTGTTTCATTCTGACTCCGGCCCCCTTGTTTTTGCACTTTCACTATTTGTTTACATTTGGATGTTTAAATAGACTGTGGACAGCGCCCATCATCGTCCATCTGTAATTGTGGGGAAGTTTGAGCCACAGACAGACAGAAAAGGTTGACTTGTTTTTCTCCACCATAATTTCATGACCCCAGGCCACAGGCAGAAATAGTACCATGACCGAGGCTTGTAAGAAGGCTTTGGTCGCTGTCTGTGACTGAACACTGAAATAACGCACTCAGGCATGCTTGTATGCATTCTCTCGCTCTTTCTCACACACACGCGCGCTATGAAACACACACACACAGAAACACACATTTAAGCACAAGCAAAAACGTATGCACATGCACAGGCGCTGTCTTGGGCTCTTTCCAGTTCAGATTCAAAACTTTTTCCTCTTTTTAAGAGTGACAACGTGCACATATTTACCACAGAAGTACAGATCTTACTAAAACACACACTTACTCTTAAATACTACAAAAGAGGAAAGCCTCTATGTCAAAGAATTCCCTTGTATTACAGGAACTTGTCAGTATGAGACATTTCCGATTAGTTTTCCTACAACCATTTTCTTATCAAAAGGTACAAAACAGACCACCAAGACTTAAGTCTTTAATGCCATGGAAGTCAGTGAGCTTTCTAAGCCTTCGGACAGTGAACTTCGACTTAGAAGCACAAACTAAAGCAGAGCATAGTTTTGTAACATTTCATAATCTTTCTCAATACACTGAAGACATGTTTTGGCTCAAGTTTTTGGCCTCAACACAGTGAATTTCATGGGAAATGCCCAGGCTGTTTCCCTCAAAAAGGGCACTGAATGGGGGCACTCAACAAATTCTCATTAAACAAAAAATGTCCAATTGAACCTAATAAATGAGGCATTTTTGTAATGTGAGTATAAAAAGGAATCACAAGTTGGTACTAATTTGCGTTGAGAGATCCTCTTTGTATGAGGCCACTTGAATCCTCTGCAGACACATTACACTGTGTATGAATCTGCCACATCCTGCACTGTATCCTGCGTTAGTGACCTACCATAGAAAAGAGACTTGAACTCTGAACCCATGAAGCCTGTGTGTGTGAGTTCTTGCAGAAAAAATTTCATCTTTCAATCTTCTCTCTCTTTCCCTCTTCCCTCCTCTGAACCCGCTCACACGCGTCCCCACGGTGCATTATTCCCCCACTTCCTCCACCTTCTCTTCCTGCCACTCCTTCATTCTCTTAATTCCACTCTTAACAATTTCTCTGACTCCTACCTACCTAGCTTGTCTTGTCATTGGCTCTCATACTCTATCTTTAACTGCAATTTTTC
>JAPZDZ010000025.1:18171335-18199356 GCA_029783805.1 Acanthurus tennentii | reverse complement strand
TGTTCATCTTTTTTTTTCCGTAGGCTAGACTGCTGTAATGGTATCTTCCCAGGTTGAAGTGAGTTAAAGGATAGATTTTTAAATCATTTGTTTACAAAGTTTAAATGGTCATGGGTCTAAATATTTTCCTGATTTACTGTTATTTTACAAAGCATCCTGACCCCTCAGGTCATCTGGGACGGGCCACTCTATGTTTCTGGGATCAAAACAAAGCAGAGTGAAGTGGCTTTTAGTTTCTGTGCTCCCCACTTATGGAATAAGCCTTGTGCATACCAGAGGTTGCAACAACTTTCGGCTCATTTAAACAAGAGCTTAAACAGAAAATATTTACCACATCACTTCAATAAATTAGACACAAAACTATTTAACCTGCACATATTTATTTGCATGCATCTGTCTTTGTCTTTGCATTGCAATTTAAATGTTTCCTTAATGTGTTATTTTTAATGCATTTGTATGGTCATGTGAAGCAGTATGAATTGCCTTATTTTTGTTTGAATGGTGCTAATTAAACTTGCCTTACCCTCCAAAGCCCATCTGTCCCCATCAGTCAAGCAAATGAACACTGTCTTTCGTCCAGGTCCCCTGAAAATGGGATTATGGTAATGATTAGATCATTCCAGGCTGATCCTAACTGAGGCAGACACATAGCAGCAGCATACAGATAAGATGCTGATGAGGTACAGCAAGCATGAAGCATGAGCATCTGTCTGCAGGATTGAGAGTAATGCTGCATCTCTTTGTCTTTACCTCAGTTTTATAGGTTAGTTCAGGATATCCTTCAGAATCTTTTGTGCTAATAGTGTGTCATCATGACCTTGATCATCCCCACTCTCTCTGTTTCTGTTCTATTCCATTGGGAGATTCTTGGCTGTGGGTAAGAGCATTATTTGGCTGATTATCAGCAATCTGCACAATGACTCCCTTAGATGCATGTGATGCTGAAGCACAGGGCCAAATTAAACTGCTGAAATAAAAATATTAATACTGAAATCGTCTGTGATGTTTGGCACCAATTTGTATCTCGTTTTTCATCTCACAATCGAAATTAGTCTGTACAGAAAATTAGGTGTTGCAAAAGCTCAGACGTGCACAGACTGAAATGGCAAGAGCAGGACAGGTCCCTGTAGAAATCCAAGCCTTTATCTCTGATTCCCCTTCCAGAGGTCATGTTTCCTGGCCAGGCACCCAGCTGGAGTGCTAATAGCTGCAGTGGTCAGAATACCAAACATCCACAAGTAAGGAAGGACAAGAGTTGGCCTCAGTGATATACTGTAGAGTAAATTAATCACTTGTTTTTATGGTTTCCAGAAACAGAAGAGGCTGTGGTGTTTGTTACACTTAAAACCCAAGTTCCAAAATGTAAATAAAAACTGAAAGAAATCATTTGGAAACAAACTGTCCGCTGGCAACAGTTTCATGACTAAGATCTCTTTTTTTCAATCATTTATGAACCCCCTACCCTTTATTCCTGCTTAAGAATGTCTGAGCTTTTGGAAGCCGTTCTTTCATACTCATCACCTGTTACCAACAAACCTGTGTACCTGTGAAATGTTTCCACCAGGTGTTTTTTTCAGCTTACACAATTTCCCCAGATTTTTTTTCTTTTTGCTCCTATCCTGGCTTGTTTAAAAAAATCAATGAGGTTAGTGAAAATTTAAATATTTGATGTAGTGTCTTAGGTCTGACTTCAGTTCAATATAAGTCAAAAAGAATTAGCAAGTTATCAGTAAGTTATCATTGTTTTTCACAGCAACCCATCTTTTTTGAAATTGGGGTTAATGATCATGTAATTCTGGCCACTTAGTGGAACTATAATGGCTGCCTTATCCTTTTCTTAGCTTTTTTACTTAGCCTAAATCTTGTTATTGATGATTTGTTTAAAAAAAATAATAGATATGTAAAATTTGAGTTCTCCATCCACTGAAAGATTTTCCCCTGGAAAATCTGTTCAGTTGGCAGTAAGTGGAAAAAAAGGCTCAGATTTGTCATACAATTTACCTGTTGATAGTCCTGCTAACACCACAAACAGATGTATTTTAAAGAAAAATTAAATCCCTAACAAGCTGATATGTACCCTGTCACACAAATGAATAAGCAGCCAAAAAACATAATAATCAGAAAAAAGCACAAAATTTTTATTCTTTTAGGATGATGAAATGACACAATTTATTCTTAAATTACAAACCATGTAACAAAAAAGTTACCAAGCAAAAACTGTTACACAAACTTTATTCTGCAGAAATGAAAATCTAAGACTGAGCCAATGAAGTAAGCATGTAAGAATTATAAAAATAAGATAACTTGAATTCTCTGCAGGATGGCCAATAGCAATGGCATGTTCTTGTTCTCTTACTGCCTTAGACATCATACATTAGAGGATTTACAACCATACGAAACACAAAAACAAACACAAACTAAAAACATATACTCAAACTCAACCCAAAAAATATCAATTCTCAACTTCCTGCCATCCAGTAGTGTTCAAATAACTCTCTCTTCAAACATGCACAAATCACAAACTTTAGAAACACACAAATTTAGAGTACTTTAGTCAGGGACAATAAGATTACTAATAAGGCTACAGAGGCCTTAACAGCTTTAAAAGGAAAACACTGATACTTCACATTAAAATGCCAATTGTTTAAGACTGGGGAAGGTTAAAATAAACTTGATATGTTCTTCCTTTACACACATTCATTAATAACTGTTGTTGTAATATCTGTATTCTTTTGATTTTCCAAAAGCTGCAGCTTAATGGAAATTTAAAAAAAAACTCTTGAGGCACATAGCCATATAGTCCTGCGGGATCCTGAGTTACATTACTATGTTATAGCACATTAAATGTGAAATTTAGATACCCACATGGCTTAGAAGCATCAGTAATTACTTCTCTGTTTCCTTTCTCTGTCTTAATAAACAACTTGGAGGCTTTTATCAACCTGCACTGAACTGACACAGTTACAGAGGTTAAAACTGATCATTTTCAGAACTTAGAAGTAAAGGCTTTGTAATCAGTTAAATCTGAAGCAAGGAAATTATGTAGACAGGGAGGAGGTTGGGAACATATTATCAAGGATTCAATTTTTTGCAAAAGTAGTCAGATGACTTGAGCTCTAACAAGCTCATTACTGTGTGCTATGTTAGCGGAGAGAGTTAAAGTGTAGATGATTAGAATGCAGCCGTTCATGTTCATGATCATGATAAAGACATAGTTCCATTCCAGGGAAAAAGATCCCATTTATGCTTTCACTCGTGAACTGTCACAGGTTTGGCTAAAGGTTTTATCATTAATTTCAAGGTTGAGATGTGACTTTTACCTTTTAAATTCCACTTTTTTTGGAACTCAGAAAGAACAGACTCAGTTTGCCTGCAATCAACTAAAAGTGAGCAGACTGATGGCAGCTTAACACATTAAGTCTGATACACCAAACTAACATGATGTGCTGGATAGACAGTTTTGAGTTTTAATGGCTCACAACAACATGCTGTATCCATCTGGCTGTTTACCAAGCTGTACCTCCTGTCTCAGTACTAGAACACTCAGTGCTAGAACATAAAACCCAACATTGCGTCTACTGGCTGGCTATATATTGGATGAAACAGACGAGCAAATCATACAGATACATCCAGGTCGTTGTAAGCCCAAAAGAGGCACCAAATTTGATAGCTAAAACTGAGTTTTTTAACCAAAAATAAGGAGTTTGTTATGCTTGATTTCTCTTAAATCAAGCAGTCCGCCCACACCCAATCCGTGACAGAGTGAATGACAGCATACAGTGAGGAATAAATTAATGAAATGGAACTTAGCCATTTGATGATGATGGTATCGATGATTACTTTACACTTCAGTCACTGTACACTGGCCATCAGGCATTCTGGACCTTCCACTGCTACTGGATGAAGAAGCAGGAGAGGCGGACTCTGCGCCAGGAGGGGCTCTGTCCTCTGGATTCAGTCTTTGCCTCTGTTGCCTACCCTCCAAGGGCTCCACACGCTCTCCATCTCCACCCTCCTCTTCTTCATCCTCCTCTTCCTCATCATCACTCCAGTCTCCGGAGCCAGACTCGTCCACAGAGGTGTGAGGGTCAGAGGACCTGGAGGGTGAAGCCTCTTCCTCATCTTCTTCCTCTCCAGCCTCAGACTGCTCATGAGAAGGTGTGGGCCTGAGGCTGATACGCAGCTGGGAGAAAGCATCCTCCACAGTGGGGCTGCTGTTGTCGCTGCTGCCAGGCTGACCACCAAGAGAGATGGGAGGTCTGGCAGTGGCTGGAGGGGCTGTAACAGTAGACGGGATACCAGTAACCTGCTGCTGTGCACCTGCTACTGTAGTATCTGCCCCATCAGCAGAATTTTCTCGACCTGTTGACCCGATAGCCCCAGTAACACCCTCAGTGTCCAAACGCAGTCCTGCCACTCCCTTCTTGGGGATATCCAAAACATCCCTCTTCATCTTGCGTCTTCGACCATGCTCATTGCGCCGATACTGCACCATGTTCTCCAAATCAGCTACATACAAAAAACCAGCAATCAGCATTTCAGCTGTTTTCTTGCCCTTGGAGAAAGCGTCCTCCAGCTCATGACTGGTTCGCTCATCATACTGCCACCAACCATTACGGCCTTCATAATACCAGGCGTGATCACTGGCTGCCCCACCCCGTCCTCCTGCTGATGCTTTCAGCTCCTCTGGAGAGAGAAGTGTCGGCCTTTCCAGGAAGTCATCCGGCACTTCCTGTCTGCAGAGAGCGCAGCGTTTGCTCTGCCAAGATGCTCCTTTTACACACAAGAAGCAGAAGACGTGATGGCAAGGCAGCTGAACTGGATGGACGCAGCTCTGCAGACAGATGGCACACTCCGGTACAGAAAGGGCTGGGGATGAGTTGCTAGAGCCAGAGCATGATGATTCTGCACTGTTCCCACTTCCGCCACCACTGTTGCTGCCTTTCTTACTGGATGGAAGTGAGCTAACAGAGTGGTCTACCTCCCCACAACTAGCCATCCTTAGGAAGTACTGAAGAAAAGAGATGATTGTTAATAATAGTGTTTATAAACATCTTAGGACTCTTATTCTTTTTTTTTTAAAATAATACTTTGTAATTTGCTTGAGATCAGTATTAAAATTTTATTACTGTGGTTGCTTAAAGGTAAAAAAAACAATCAAAATTCCAAAAAAGATAAGTTATGAAATTATGCTAAGAATTACACATATGCAATTCTTTATCCAATATCCAATTATCATTTGATCTAGCTGCCACCTGCAACCTGAAACAAGGCTTACAGACATAATATTTGATACTCACTGGATGTACCCTTAATGCTGATGTATCATTAGGAGAGCTGATGGACCTTCAGACTTGCCACTGCCAGAAGTAAAAGAGCAGTCAGTGACAATGTATTTGTTTTCAAACAGACCTGAAAGTATATTCAATGGTGATGGGCTACACAGTATCGAGAAAACGTTATGTAAACATTATCTGACAACCAAACTTTATGTGTCAAACAACTTGCTCTCAGGGCCTGTTGTTAAACGGATTAACGACAAGTTATCGTAGATTCCCTTGGCTATGACTGAAATGTAACCCAAGACTTAACTTGGGTGAGTCTGAGGAACAAAGGGCTGCTCTGTCAACTGTCTGACCACAAGAACCTAATTGTGCCAGCTTACTGTTACAAGTTTGTCTTAACCCTACCGGCCTTGTGACAGTGCTGGAGAAGAACACAGCTTCCGTAACTCGATTCAGTTTAACAGCTGACATTCTACTAATAATTACATTAACTGGTGACAGTATGTAAGCCAACTAGTTAAGTGACGTTGGACACAAAGCAGCTCATAAAAAGAAGCCGTTTGTTGTTACCATTACAGTTATAAACATAAGTCAAATTGTACTAAGGATATTATAGGCTGGCAAAGCGATCATAACAATGAGACCTGTTGTAGCTAGCGCTGGTTTAGCTGATGGCAGCACCCTGACTCCAGCAAATAGACGGAGTTCATCTGACTGCGCTAGCTTATTTTAGCAGGGCGACATAAACAGCAAGGGGAAGCGTTTTCTCACGAATGAAGATAATGAAACAACTGCGTACATACCGTGCCGTTGAATTTTCTTCTAGTTGGTCTGGCGTACAGTCAAAATCTATATAATGGCACTGATTTACAATGCTAATTTCCTGACTTCCAATGTTAACTGGCTTTGTTTTCCTCCGAAAAAGAGGCTAAAATAAAGACGACGACGTAACAGTACGCGATGACGCAATTTGACGTAACATCGCACGATCCTTATCCTCTACGCATGACAGTTTACAGTCTTCCTGTTCGCTCGTGGCTAGAGGACGTTGGTGTCACAGAGGAGAGGGGCTCTTTAGGTATTTCTCCTTTTCACTAAAACAATAAAAAACAAATCAGAAACAAAATGTTTTCCCGTGCCGTGAGACCTACCGTCGGCCTCGCTCGGAGCCTGTCCACCTCGTCGCAGAACAACGCTAAGGTGGCGGTGCTAGGAGCGTCAGGAGGCATAGGCCAGCCGCTGTCTCTGCTTCTCAAGAATAGCCCCCTGGTGAGTCAACTCTCCCTATATGATATCGCTCACACCCCCGGGGTGGCTGCAGACCTGAGCCACATCGAGACTAGAGCCCAGGTGACCGGCCACATGGGCCCCGACCAGCTCGATGCTGCTCTGCAGGGCTGCGACGTCGTGGTCATTCCCGCCGGTGTACCCAGGAAACCTGGCATGACTCGTGATGACCTCTTCAACACCAACGCCACCATTGTAGCCACTTTGGCCGATGCCTGTGCCCGCAACTGCCCCCAGGCTATGATCTGCATCATCGCCAACCCCGTCAACTCCACCATCCCTATTACAGCAGAGGTCATGAAGAAGCACGGAGTGTTCAACCCTAACAGAGTGTTTGGTGTCACAACTCTGGACATTGTCAGAGCCAACACTTTTGTGGCAGAGCTTAAAGGCCTCGACCCAGCTCGGGTCAACGTACCGGTCATTGGAGGTCATGCTGGGAAGACCATCATCCCCCTGATCTCCCAGTGCACTCCAAAGGTCGAGTTCCCTGCTGACCAGCTGTCTGCACTGACCGGCAGGATCCAGGAGGCTGGCACAGAGGTGGTGAAGGCCAAAGCTGGAGCTGGATCTGCTACCCTCTCCATGGCTTATGCTGGTGCACGCTTCACCTTTTCAGTCCTGGATGCCATGAATGGAAAGGAGGGTGTGGTTGAGTGCGCTTTTGTCAGGTCAGAGGAGACAGAGTGCAAGTATTTTTCCACACCTCTTCTCTTGGGGAAGAACGGCGTTGAGAAGAACCTTGGGCTGGGCAAGCTGAGTGCCTTCGAGGAGAAGCTGGTGGCTGATGCCATAGATGAGCTGAAGGGTTCTATCAAGAAGGGCGAGGATTTTGCGGCCAAAATGAAATGAGCAGGGGGCACTGATTTAAATTAGTTAACAACAGCTGTGATTGATAATTTGTTTCGTCTTAACTTGAAGGCATCTGGGTGAATCTCAACATCTGTCACGGTGTTTCCTCTTTTGTTTTTGTTTAAGCAGTATGGCCAACTTTAAAAATCATGGTTTAAGCCATTGTTATCCTTCCTATGTTTAGTTTCCCGTACCTTTTTCAAACATGGCTTTATCTTGCACTTATTTGTGTACATACTGTACTGTGACTTATCTATATATTGCAAATGTTAAATTCATAAGAAATCTCATATATTTTCATGTACAGTCTTTATCAGTGAAAATTCTCTGCTTTAATGAGTCAGGGGGAAATACTGTCATCTTGCCTCTAGATGCAAATAGATGTTACTGATGAGCAAAATACTCCACCAATAAAAAGTTTAGCTTTAAAAATGATTCTTTATGTCTTGGTTTTCTTATGTAAAAATTATTTGGCTGGGCACCATACATCTCATAATTTGACCAGGTGTTAAAGGTTGCTGACACCTTTCATTAAATTGAAGTTAATCCAGATCAAACTGATTATCCTTAACTTCATGTTTAATTTGGTTCATTGACAAACTTTATTGGCACTGAAATAGTGTTTATTTGGCTTGTTTAGATGTGTACAAATTAATATTACAGATGTTGTTTAAATGAATTATCATACCTGAATCAATTTAACTAGGAAATGTCAATCTTTTTTTTTTTAAGTTGGAGCTTTAGGAAATATGGAAAGAGTCTTTGACTCTGTTAAAACCAAATTATAATCATAAAGAATAAGATCCACAGGCAGCTTGAGGTATGAATCTGTTTTTGATGATGCAGTTGCAGAAGGTTTATTATAACACCAACACCATTTGTTCTGATTTTATGGTCTAAAAAATGGATCTCATCATGCTCTCCTGCTTCTACACCACACCCACATTAACCCATTGTGACCTTTGACAGAATATTTATAACTGCACACTGCTCTGATTGTGACTTTCAATTAGCTCAAATTTATGGCGTGTGGATTGCATAACATGGCAGTTAGTTGAGGAACAGATAACAGACACAGATACAAACCCATAATAGTTTTATTTGACATACAGGTGCTTTTGGTTCCTACTCAAGGAGCTTTACTGAGAGCACAGATTCCATTTACACAAAAGAAAAACCAAAAGTAGATTAGATTGATCACATATTTGGATAAAACTAGCTTTTGTCCAAGACTTACAGAACACGTGTTAATGGTTTCAGTTTCAGTTTTTCACCGTACTCTTTTGACTCACAGCATGCAGGTTCTCCTACATCTGTTATTTGCAGTGATTATGAAGACATCACAAGATGGCGATAGCAAACTCACTTTTATTCTTTCTTTAAAAATTCCGCACCAAATAAAATAAAGAGATCTAAAGAACAGGAACAACAATAATAAACAATTGTTCTACATAATGTTGCAAAATCTACATTCAAAAACCAAGACGCGCAATGTTGTACCAGGGCCCCATTAAATAACCATATCAACAAGCACATAGTATAACGTCTTTGTCTTTCCCTCTGTCTGTCTGCAAGTCCTCCACACAGTCACAGACATTTCTCACTTTGTTCTTCAGTCTCAACAGCAGTCTCAGCAGTGTCTTCTGCACTCTTCAGTTGAGATGCTATCTTAGTGGTGGAAGTGAAGGAGTAGAGGCTACAGGGTAGAAAAAAAAAGACTTTTTTAAAGCCGATAGTGGCCCAAGCCTTGTGGCTGAATGTGTCCCATCCCGCTTGTGCATAAACATTATATTCAAATCATACAGGTAGCAGCAACACCCCTGCAGAGAGGGGTCAAGGGGGGGTGAACAGTGGGTGAGGGTGAGGAAGTTTTGGAGAAGGAAGAATATGAGGATAAGAGGAGGAAGATGGGGAGGTGCTAGACTTTGTCTGTTCGGAGCGCTACTGTACAAGGCCGACTGCAGGGGAGACCGGGTCTGTGTCATGGCCTCTGCGATGCCTGTGCTCCGTTTTGTTCGTGTTGTCAGAGTCTTCACGTTCACCTGTGTCTCTCTCCCTCTCTCGCTCCCTCTCTCTCTTCCTCTCCCGTCGTCCCTCTGGGTTCTCCTTATCTTTGCGGTTGTTGCGATTCCTCCGTTCTTTTCGCTCAGTCTTCCTCCGTCCTCCTCCTGAAAGTCAAGGAAAATGAAATCATAAAAAAATGAGTAAAATAGTGGAGAGGATTAAGTGTCTCTCTAGTAAAGACACGCTTTATTTGATCGTTTTCAGAGCCTTTTTTTCATTTTTAGAGTCCTTTTTCATAATAACCCTCAAGTTTTGAGTTTTTTATTATATGCACAACAGTTGCCGTTAAGCAGTCACTGGTAATGTTCCTCATTTTCAAGCTGCGTTCAATATTGTTGAACCTATATCTTTTAAAAGATCAACTATTTGGGTAATGTTAAATCTTGTGCTGCATATAATGCAATAATAGAGTAATACAAACTATTCAAAGTACAGATTTATATGTCAAATAGTAAAAAATTACATTCATGAGCTGTGATCTACAGGATATGGAGTCTCAACTAATCCATTCCTCAGCTGCCTGTAAGCAATAAAAGCCATTATATACTTGTTGAGGAAACAAGTTGAAACAAGTTGTTGAACGCAACAAATACAACTAATAAGTAACCTATCTGTGAATGTTCTCATTCATCCAGGTCATAATTATTCTGTTCAAATAAATCTAGACTAGGTTGAGCCTGTCTGACTGGCTGGTGGAGATCCCTGTTTTTATCCTCTGTGGAGATGTTCCACAGGACAATGGTGTCTAATGATGGTAAGTGCTCATAGGTGTGGCTCAGGTAGCGCCCTATACTATTCTAACGACCATCGTTTGGAGTTGTTAGAGTCAGAGTGGTTGGAGACACCTGAGGCCAGTCCTGGACGACAGTTTTTAGGGTCGTTAGGGTCCTCAAGAGCTACTTGTGAGTGACTATTGTTCTAATAAGTAAAGTTTTTCCTTTTAAATGTAACAGTCTCTGTCTTTACCACTAGATGGCAGTCTTGTATCACAGACTGTAGCACTCTTCCTGCGATGAGCAGACCATTGTCCAAAATAGAAAACCTTTAAATAAACCCCCAATTTATCTGTTCTTGCAACACCATATCATAAACAAAACCAAGAGTTTTGGAATGCTGAAGGTTTATCTCTGCTCAGGCTACAGTTATTAATGATAATAACAAGATCCACCCCCAGGGAGGTTGGAGACAGGACCTGCAAGTGAAAGCAGAGGAGGCCCTTTCCTGTTGTTGTACTGTTGCTGTTCATGTGTGAGTGGAACGGAGCAGCACGGCCTGCTTGGCTGGTTGGCCGGCCAGTCGGGGATTGTGAAACTGCTGAAGTAGGCAGTAGGCACAGACACAGGGAGAGAGAGAGAAAGAGATAAAGCGTGCGCGAGAGAGAAAGAGATCTCTCTCTGTCTCCGTCCTGTCCGCTTCGTGTTCGGCCCCCTACGCTCATCCTCTCCCTCTCTGTCTGTTCATTAATCAAGTTGGGGTCCGGGTTGGACCAGGGGCCTTGTCTGACCCCAACATGCTGGGCTAGTGATACCAAGCTGTAGCTACCTACTGTATTTAATCTACACTTAGTTAAAATGAAGGAACAGGAGATGGACTGAAGTGCATATGTGAACAATTAGCACAGTGTCCACATATTTTAATTGCATGCAACTAAAAAAAAAGTGAAAAAAGGGTCAAAATCGAAGATGGTGAAGATAGGTGGGAGCATGGATGCATGGACAGATGGTGTAATCTGGTGCACTGACTCATTCGGGGTCTGCCCCCTGTCCTCTATAAACACAGGAAGTCCCCTTCGCTCTCATTGTTTTCTCTGTCCTGACACCATTTACAACTATTTACAAGTTCAGTGGATTAGTCATACTGTAGCCCCTGTGCTTTTGTCAAGCCAGAGGAGAAACCTAATCCGTGCCAGTGTTGAAATGATTAGGAGAGTGTTTATCAAACCAACCTGCTTTTGGTTAGTTGAAACAGTTTCTGATGGGCCTTCTGTAAACTGTGTGTTGACATGTGTGTAATGGTCCCTGAATGAGACACCTTTAGAGGTTTTGGAACATTTTCAACAGACATTTAGCACATTCCAAAGCACAAGTTTTAATGAGTAATGTCATTGAGAGTTTCAGACCATCAGTAAATAAGTGGTTAATTTTCTGGACAAAACGTAAAAACTTTAAATCATTTAAAAAAACTGAAACCAGTAGCGCCAGTTATATAGCTTCCTTTGAATAGCCTACACAATTTTAAGAAACACTTTCATGTTTAGATTATTTAAAAGTGGAGATGCTCTGAAGAGAGCAATGACGATGTTATTAAATGGACTTTCATCGGCATGATTGGTACAACATGCTGTAAGTATTTAAAAGCACTTGACAAAAATATACTTAATACATATTTCTGACAAATAAGAGTTCCAGCTCGTAATGTGTTGCGTGTGTTTCGGGGAATCTGTGTGTCTTTAGCTGTAATTTATTCAAAAGTACAAGGAGTGCTCAGAAATGGTAATACTTGGATGTAACACTAGTGCATGAGTGTTGTGATGACTTCATTGGTACAAGCTGAATTATTCCAACCACCGTAACAGGAAAATAATGCAGCATCTTTTACAGTGATAGCTTACCATTTTGTGACATATTGTATGCTTGTTTGCATTGTAGACGTGAGTTTAATGAAATTATCAATACCAATCCTCTTCCTGTCTGTTCAGTGGGCCTATTGAGCTGGAGCCAGGGAGCGATCAGCTTAACTAAGCATGACTGAAAGCAAAGGGAAACTGCTAGCCTGGCTCGGTCTAAAGTTTAACGATTCAACTTCCATCACATAGTTGTAGGTGTAGCAATGTCTTGGTGACCAAAAGCCAGGTGCAGTGACTTCCTGATGTCTCTGGTTGCTCAGAAACCTTCAGTGAGCTGTAGAAGTCCTGGTAGGCTCATTTTAAATCCCACAAAAGCCAGGCTTGCTGGTTAGACGTTTCTTGTTTTTGGCCAAATATAAACATCTCCTGCCTCTGGTATCAATCTTTTAATCTTATTCTCAGTAAAATAGCAAGTAACATTTTCTCCCACTATGTCACACTACCCCTTTAACGCATAGCATCAATTGATGTGACTGTGCAGACTGTGAAGCAACTGACCCATTTATTTAATCCCAAACCCTTGAGCACTGTTGACTTTGTTGTTTAGCAATAGCTCATAAAAGTAAGTACAAAACAACACAAAGACACTGATACTGGTGTTATATAAGAGAACACTTGTAAATCTTTGTGGTCACTCTTCAAACTGCCACTCATGTATTTATACACTGCAAGCTCCATAATGCATTAATCTCAAGTTCATAAGGGGACAATGTATGTAGAAGTTCCCTCTTCGTCCTGAGTTATTCTGCCTGCATTATGCCAGGCCTGTAGTGTGGAGCTTCTGAACTGTAAGGGGATGTAATGTAAATCTAGATATCAGCTGCAACGCATCAACAAAGGACAGAAGTCAGTAACTGTACTGAAAGCACAGAGAGGGGCCTTTCTGGGTGGGACACTGCTCACTATGTGTGTCTGCTGGCACAATGAGTGAGTGAGCTTACTAGTTAAAGAGACATGAAGAGAAAAAAGAGCAGCAGAAGAGATGAATAACAATCCAGAGAAATTACTGAATGAACGAAAGACCAAGGTTAGAGCCAGAAACCAGCAGAGATCAAATGAGAGAGCAGAAGGGCACAGAGGGTAAGGGGAGGTGTTTTTGTGTGTGTGTGTGTGTGTGTGTGTGTGTGGTTAGAGAAGCACTGTGTGTTTTATGGTGGCACATCCTCCGTGGCAGGCGTGCTGTCGTCCGGGGAGCTTTTGGCGGGAGCCAGGCTGGGATTAAAGGCTATGGGCTGTCCCGCAAGTGGAATGCTTGCCGCATGGCCGCCAGGATGTCATGAGGGGGGCTCTGGGTGTGTCTTTGTATGCGTGTGGGTGTGTGTGTGAGTGTGAGTCGGTGTGTGTGTGAGTGGGTGCGCATGCATGTGTGTGTGTTTGTATCAATCCTCCTTCACTGAGAGGTTGAAGCTAGCATACTTAGCTACATGTTTCTCACTGTGTAATAGGTCTATATAAGTGTCTGTAAGTGTGTTGGAGTTAGAGGGTTTGTAGAGGGCACACACTCTACCCGCCCACAGGGATAGAGAGGCGAACAGCAGGCCCATCAAAGGACAAATTAGCAAGCATTAACTTGTGAGAGACGGCAGCAGATGAGGATGTGTATACACACACATTCTCAAGCCCTAGATGGCTGATTAATAGAGCAAAGTTCTTCTGACTCTAAGCCGAAATATTTCAGCATGTGCCTTCAATTTTACAACTTTTCTGATTTTTGTCATCTAAAATATTGTTCAAGGTTAAGGAAAAACAGGAAGTTGTGATTTTGCTGTAGCTTTGTAGGACTGGAGGCTGTAACGGCTGAGTTCATCGCATTCAACTGAAGAGAGAAATCAATTTTCTTATGTTAAACTTGCTAGTTCTTCTCGCTAAATGTCAAACCGAGCTTAAACCTTTTTTTAAAAAAAAAAGGCTTTTAAAAATAGCATGGCGATGACAAAGTTAGGAAACAAAAATCTGTGTTTTTGAATTAAAAGTGAGCTAGCGGCCCTTGATGTTCAACTGTATCATGTTTGCCTTTGGCAGGAACAAAAAAGTATTGCTAACATAACACATTGCTAATTGAGACGAATTTGATGATTTGTGATTTTACTAAGATGCTTACACACAAAGATCATGGTGGTTTTCTAGATCTGAGACATAAATTTGTAGTTTGAATCTAAACAGTTTTAATATTATTACTTAATGTTATTATATATAACTATATCAGCTTATAGATTCAAAACTTTAAAATTATTTCTGTTCATACTGACCATTAAGAGATTAATTCATAATGTGATATTGTCGTAAACTCCTCCTGTCTTCATTCTACCCAAACATTTATTGAGAGTTTATCTTAAGTTGATAAGAGACTTCAACAAACTTAGTCTAATCAAGTGGATATATTCTAAAATAACAGCCTTTTTGATATGAAATTCATTTATCACCATTCAATTACTACTTTATTTTTGAGAGGCGTAAAAAGAATTGTCAGGTTTAGAACCAACAGGAGTAACAGAATTGCAAAAGTGATAAAATAAGCAAAGACTTTGCAGACTTGAGGAAGAGTTAAGCGACATGGCGAGGAGAACTGGATGAGGAGAGGCAGGAAAGAGGGGGAGGAGATGGCAAAAGGAGAAAGTGCAACAGAGGAGGAAAGGAAGAGAAGGAGGAGGATGTATCAGTGTCTGAGGGCTGCTGGAGGATTACCAGGGGCTCTCTGAGGTCGGACCACTGACCCCCTAGCGTGTGCAGAACGTAAACAGCAAGGAGAGGACGCACCGAAGCAGATAATTAGCTCTCATTCACCGCAGATGATCTTGGAGCTGGGGCAACTTCGATAAACAGGGACTGTAGTGTGTGTTCTTTCTTTCTTCCTTCCTTCCTTCCTTTCTTTCTTTCTTTCTTTCTTTCTTTCTTTCTTTCTTTCTTTCTTTCTTTCTTTTTCTTTGTTCTTTCCTTCCTTCCTTCCTTTCTTTCTTTCTTTCTTTCTTTCTTTCTTTCTTTCTTTCTTCCTATTTTTTACTTTCTTTCTTCTTTTTCTTTCTCTCTTTCTTTCAGTCCACCTCCCTTCTCTCCGTTTCCCCCCTTTCACCAAGCTCAGGCAAGATCAACAGAGCCCCAGACTCCACACTAAAGTCTCGGCCCCGGCATGACTGACTGGGAGCGCCAACAGGGAGCTTATATGGGGGTCTATGTTTTCTTTGGTGTGGTTATGAGAGTGTGTGTGTGTGTGTGTGTGTGTGGGTGTGTGTACAGAGGAACAAGGATGGGGGAATGGATCAGTAGGGAGATACAGATAGAAGTGAGAGAGAGAGAGGGGAATAGTGGAGGTGACAGAGGGCACATTTCACAGTCTGCCTTACAAATCACGTTGACCTAGTTGACTTTCTTCACAAATTACCACCAAGAGCAATGGCTGTGTAGTTTTTTTTAGTGGGACGAAGATGGTATGTGTGTGCATCTATGTGTGTGTGTTTGGTGTGCTCAAGTGTGCCTTTGTTTGACTTATTTGAAAATGGAGGGGGCAAATCTGTATTTGGATATTTGCGTCAGTGAGTTGGTTTCCATGTATATGTGTGTGTGTGTGTAACACTCAGTTTTGAGGACATATATCTTTTTGCACATTCACCTTGTCATTACTTGCATTCTTTATGGGGACAAAATAGGTTAAAGTCAGTGTTATGTAAGTGGTTATGGTGAGGGTTAGTCTCCAGGAACTGAATAGTAGTTACAGCAATGTCCTCCGAAGTGACAGAAACATGACTTTGTGTGTGTGTGTGTGTGTGTGTGTGTGTGTGTGTGCGTGTGTGTGTGTGTACTGGCAGCTGTGAGGATAAACCAATACTGATCCCCTGGTCGCCGCGTGCCTCCCAGGGGGAGGATGTTGATGTTGAGCTGGCTGTCTCTGCTCCACAGTCAACTGCTTCTCTGCTGCATCACACGCACACACACACATGCACACAATCATGCACATGCACACACATACATGCACACTGTTTGTTCTGTAAGTGTGAGGCCCTAGGGGGCTGGATCCCAGCCTCCTACCCTGTCTGCGATCTGTCATTTAACACTACAGAGTCCTGGCTAAAAAACAACCAGCCGTAGCTGCCAACCAGCTCGGTAACCACACATACGCAGTACACACATAACACAAAGCGATCGTAAATGCACCGCAGCATCAGTTTTATAAAGACAAGCCCGTCTGAAAGCAGTTTTCACACTCTTCATTAGAAATGATCACGCTATTCCCTGTTTACTAGGAGCAGAGAAAGCGGTTTTACTGTTTAAAAATCCAAAGAGGTCTTGTGGGAAAACACACAACATACCCATTGCAACATCACACATGTGTGTTCCCCCACTGTCCTCACTCTAACCACAATGACAATCCTGAATAAACAGTCGTAGTCCTGAGCGGAAGACCGACTAGCTCTGATTGTACAAGCTGAAGCAGCAAGGTCTGGAATTCATAGAGAGTAGAAATTGTGCCATGTGTCACAAATTCAATGTTGGCAGTGAGTGTGATGGGTCAACCACAGCTACAATAGACATTGTCTAGAATGTCACCATTTTAAAAGTTGAAAAATCTGGAGGCAGGATTTGACACACAGCTGAAACAAAAACACATTTATTGTTATTGTTATAGTTATTGTTTCCTTTACCTTGACATTTCCTCCTCTTGACCAGACACTCTTTGATCTCTGAGATCTCAGGGCAGGGGTTACCAAAGGGTGACGGGTACTGGAGGACCTGCCGTGTGCGAGTTTCCTGACCGCGCTTGAACCCACAGGTTCTGCCAGGCCGAGAGCAGGAGCTCCACTCGCTCCATTCACCCACTTCGCAGTGCACTGACGGGGGAAAAATTAGAGAAAAAGAAGTGAGGGTGAGAAACTTTACTTGGTGTTATTGTGTTTTGTAAAGTTTATTGTGGGTTACTCTCATTTTTTCAGGCTTAGTTGCCAGTGCTTGGAATTTTACATCACAGGCCAAAAAATGGCACTGGCACTTACTAATAGGGCAAGCATCTTAGCCAGTTATTTCTTTTCTGACTCATCTGCTAAAACACACAGACACACACACGCACACACACACACACACACACACACACATGCATTGGACTGACCTTGTGCTGTGCACTCCATGAGTTTGTCATTGGACTCATAGTCCTCTGGACAGACATGGTGGCACCTCCCACTCAGCTGGTACAGGCCTGGCCGGCACCGCGTACATGTCTCGCTGTTCACGCACGACTCACACTCTGCAGGGCACACTGCAAACACAAAAGCACAGTTGGGTTTTGTATCTGTTGATATAGTGGCCAAACTTAACACATAAACATGTTTTTATATGGCAGCTTCATTCCAAAAATCAGAATTATTTGGTGAACTCCGCACAGCTAATGTGGGTTAAATAAAGAGTCAACAGAGTTACATAAAAGGGTAAACCCAACATTTATCCTTTTTCCATGTAAACGTAAACACCAGACACTCACTCGGAACACACTCCCTGTGTGTGTCGCTGCGGACCAGCCCCTCAGGGCAGTTCTCCTGGCATTTGCCAAGGTGAAGGTAGAATCCTGCTCGGCAGCGTGTACAGAAGTTCTTGTTGAAGCAGGAGTCGCACTCTGACCTGCACTCTGACAGAGAAACACAGACCCACCGCCTAAGTTTATTTAAACCGTACAAGTTATCGAGTGTGTCCTGCCCGTTAAATATACAGGGTGTCAGTGTGTGCGTGCATGTCACACTGGGAATACAGTCAGGAATATAGGCCACTGCTGCTGCATCCATTTCTGCAGGGTGACTTGTGATCTGTGATTTCCAGCGAAGCAACACTTGATTTAATTTAATGCCATCAAAATGAAGCATACTTAACAGGTACTGAGTTCATCAGTGTTTTGAGAACATACTGTCCGTATACATGATGACATATTTCACAAGTGGGTCTTTAAGCTGTTGCTTGTGGAGAAGTGTATGTTGAGGAGAACATATATTTTGACAGTGCCTTGGAGACGACTCAGCTTCTTGTGCTTATGCTTGTCACATGAAACTAAAACACATTGTTAAGGTCACATTGAACTTAATGAGAAGTTTTCTGTGTGTGTGTTTGTTTGTTAAGAAAGAGAATTAGACTGAGTCAGAGGTCAATTAATGATGCAGAAGTATACATGCAATGTTATATTCATTGATCTTTTGTTATCATTCGTTATAACTTACTTGTGCAGGTGTTTCTGTCTGGGGAGCGCGTGCCATAAAAGCCTGGAGGACAGGAAGTCATGCACACCCCGATCTGCTTCATCCCAATCCTCTCCAAGTGCATGAAGAAGCGCGGCTTGCAGGACAGGCAGCCATTGTAGTCAGAGCAGGTCAGACAGCCGCCCTGCTGGCACCCTGAGCTCACACCAGAGATCTCTGTTGACAGGAGCAGGGGAACATTCAAGTTTATATTTCATGGGGTAAGGTAGTGAGAGGGTGATTTTAGGTTAATTTTTGCAAGATCGTAACATTTGAAAATCCCCAGTGGCCCAGCACAGTGCTCCCAACTTTGGTCCTGCCTGTAATATCATCCTAGTAATACCAGCCTCCCTGTCTCTTAAAGCTTAGATAATTGAAGGAGGCTGGTGTTTTATTTGCTAAATAAGGACACAGTAACTCCCTGGTAACCCTTCCCTAAAATTTTAAGATATATATCACAAAAACATTAAGGAAGTGTCATATTGTGTGGATATTAGTTTTGTGTGTGAGTGTAAAAGGTTTATCTTGCATAAAAACTGGATTAAGCTGATAATCTATCAAATTCAACCCAGATTGTAGAAATTTGAGGGTTTATACATTTCAAACCTTGTAAACCAACAATCCTATACTTGAGGGTTGTGGCTCAGAGGGTGGAGTGAGCTGTCTACTAATAGAAAGGTTGGTGGCTCAATTCACGGCTCCACTAGTCTACATGTAAAGATGTCTTTGCTATGTAAGTGTGTCCCTCTCTGATGAGCAGGTTAGTAATTTGTATGATTGCCATCAGTAATAAATGTGTTAGTGAATGCCTGAATGACAGTTGACAATCGTCAAGAAGACTCTATAAACGCGATCATTTACTGTTATGATATGAGTGTGTTATCCCTTTCCAGGTTGTAAACAATTCTAAGTGTCTTACAAAAAGAGTTTTTAGTTCTCAAATCATAAATATATAATAAAAAACAAATATTTTAAATAAACAAAAGGCAATGTGCTAATTTAATACATACAGCTTCTTGTTATTTTAAGAACTGAAATATTTCAGTCAAGTGTTGTTGTGTCGCTATCACTAACATGTGGGATGGTTCACCAGATGTTTACTGCCATGGTTGAAAGCTGTGGTTGTAGATTTTAATCATTTTAATTGTATGATGACAGCTATGTCACATATTTTTAATGCCTGCCAAGTTATAGCGTGTGTATTTCAAAGACAGAGCACGTTTAAGTGATGATTCAAAGGATATATGTATATATAGAGCTAGTTATGTATTGTAGAAATATAGAAAATCTAAAGATTAGAAGAAATAAAGGCTAAGTTTAAAGAAGAAACTGTTTTAAAGTAGAAGACATCAAGTCAGTGTGATGTCTTGCTCAGTTAAAACTTGTATATCATCCTCTGCACTATTTAATTGAAGATTGTGTATAAAACTTTGTGTCACCACCAATTACACTTGGTGGGCTCCATGTTGTAAGGGAGTTCAGAGAAGATGTTTTTAGCTTCTGGTCCTAATATTGTGGAGACAGTATAAGTGTTCTGGTGGGGAAATTACTTAAAAAGTGTGTTAACTGATTCTGCAGAAAGATAGTTGACTGTTTTACTCCATTGGACACGGCTTTGTGACATTGCTTATTTAGTTGGATGTTTTGTTTTTTGTAGACATTTATTAATCTGATATGATTAGGAGTCTGCAGTGTTTTGTTCTGAAAATCCATCAGACTGTCTTGGTCATTCCTGAGATCTGCCCATCTGGATCTGCTCTATGCAGCTTGATTTGACTTCCACCAAAAATAGACCAGCTGCATAAAGAGTGCCACAGGAATGAGACTTAAAAACCATAAATCAGTTAGCATTGTTGCACTGCAGGTTCTTTAATGTCAATCTCACTGAGTTTTTTTAAAGAGGGTTTGAGTGAGATGGCTGAAAAACTGTAAGATCTGTGGTTAACATGAGTTTAAGAAACTCTTAACTTTTCTTTTACTGATTTTAAAACTTTTAAGTGGCTAAATAAGATAACTGTGGTTATTGGGGGCGTTTGGTGATATCATGCCAAGCGTAGAAACTTATGCACAAGCGAGTCTGCTTTTACAGCCCTACTGTGCTTATACAAGTTATGTTTTTATAGTTAAGTGTAGTAGGAAGTTTTGTGGTGGTGATTTTTAAGTCACATGACTGTGGTGTTTGTTTATACCCTAATCTTAGCTTTTGACTGACAGCATTATATTTATGTTGAAAAATCATACTAGTTGTAGTAACTTGTTCAAGAAAATGTCTAAGTATTCTAAACTTTGTTCGATAATTCAAAGACTAATGGAAAAATCCCATTGGTTTTCAGATAAGGTAACCAGAGCAATACTAACTTCCGGGCCAGCCTATAAAATCCATCCTGTAGAAATCTTTTCTCCACAGAGCAGAGTGATGAATTGCTTCTGAAACATGCTAGAGTGAATCTGGTGGAATCACAGGATGTGGTTGGCCACAATCAGGTCCGACGGCCATGTTGCAGTGACACAGCCACACTCAGTGAAATCTACAGGTGATTGTTGAGTCTTTAACAATAAAATATTCTCCTACAGAATCACTCAACTCAACTTAAACTCACTCTTGTGTAAGAAATGCCAGGTTATAGTTAAATAGAGAAAGTGTTACAGGGAATGAGAAAATCAACTCAAGGACGGGTTTATAGGCCACTTATATACCCGTACCAAGGGTGACACATGTGACACAAGTCAATACATCGGCAATAGCCATGATTCACATACTTTTGCACCCATGTTGCATCAAAGCTTCATTCCCAAAGGCACTGTTTAGATAATGTTGCCAAATTCACAAATGGTATGCGAATCAATGGTAACCCCCATACGTGCCCAAGAAATTGGTTTTCTTCTCCAACCTTGACATCTAATGCCATGGGTTTATGCCGGCTCCCTTCAGTCTTCTCCAAGTTTACCATAGATCACGGTTACATTGTTTGAAATATCTCGACAATCTTTACAACTGCTGTCCATTCGCCCACATGTGTTCCTGCCAAGCTGCCCTGATTCACAGAAGCCTTAAGACGCAGGAATTTGGCCTTGCCCTCGCACTTGTATCGACACAACCTCAGTTGGACAGTGGTATCTTGCATAACATACCAACAAAGTCACATATGAATAAACACATTCACATGCCTGCACACACACAAACACAGATGGCTCATGGAGAAAATAGAATTGTGCAACAAAGTAGTTGAGTAACATGCTTAAAAAATAGTTTGCTTTATGTATAGAGTTTCTTCGGCTTTATGTGCACACTTGATTTCCTTTTTAAAATCTGTATCCTTTCATCTTCCAGTAAGATGATCATATACTGTATAATTACCACTGTTAGCACCCAGGCACCCACATGCCTTCATTTCTGGATGCATCATCACAGACAGGAAGCTCGGTGCTCGGGTTCAGTCTCTGCATGGTAATTTTTGGCCAGTTGACTCAATGGTCATTGACTCCCAACTCACTCTTACCCCCTTCTTTCCCTCTGAAGTCTGTACTCATTCACCCCTTCACCAACTAATCCCTCCATCCTGCCTGATATCTCTGGAAGTGTTAGATATCTGCATCCAAGGAGGAAGTTTAGATTCTAAGGAGCACTGTCAATTAATGGGCACTGAAAGGCAGACATTTACTCCTCTCTCATAAATGTGAACTTTTACTTCAACAAAAATGAATTGCCATCTCACAACTGAGTTGCATCACAGTTGAATAGGTGGATACACTTCACTATAATTTATTTGATCTTTTTTTGGTCCATAAAGCAGGTTTTCAGCAAACTAACACTTAATTAAGTAATTACAATTTCATAAAAAGCACATTTGTTATTGTTTGCAGGCTCAGACTATAATTAAGCATAATTAAAGAGCGCTAGAGTACTTCCTGTAGACCCTCCAGCCCCCCCTTCACAATGTGTTGAGAGGCTCTTTAATATTGTTTAGGGAGAAATAAACATTAAGGGGAGGCGAATCTGTGTGTCTTGATGCAGGGTATGAAGAAGACACTAACACGTCTATGTCGTACTAGTACAGCACAAACACAAATTAAAATGAGTAAAAAACAACCTATTAAATAAAACGTGCATATCTGATGATCAAATGTCCAATATCAATCATTATTTATGTCACTTTGCTGTAGTTTAAATTAGTTCTATTAGCTGCATCAGCATGCTGAGAGGGAAAATGATTCCTGCTTAGTTCCACAGGTTTGACCTAAACTACCCTAAGCAGAGCTGCCAAGAGCAAAGATGACCCCAGGACCCCTTTTAAAACTACATAATAAACACACCGTTAACCCCAGATGCTGCTTATAAAAAAAACCCCTCTACTTTGGTGGTCAGTCCGTTTAAAAAAAAAAAAAAAAGCATAACAACAAACAAACTCTGGACTGTTTCTGGTCTGGACTGCAGATCAGAGCTCTGTGATTAAAAGCGAAGACAAGAAGATGTAGAGAGAAGTTTCAGCTCCAGGTGGCCGGGATAAAAACATCACTTCGAGGGTCTATTATTGTAGATCACAGACAGTTTCAGCCATGCTGGCATGTGATACATGGAATATTCCAGTTATCACTGCTTCTCTCTAACAGACTTAGTCACCGAGCACATCTGGAGACCCTCAGTGATAAAGTGTGTGTAGGAAGAAGATGGATATATACTTTTTTGATACTTGTTTCATGGTGTCATGGCAAAAGGTTGGTCATAACTCAAGAGATGAGACATAATGTTGGACACTATGGAGAGATATATGGCATATGATATAGCATCAGACTTATGAGTGTTTTTAATATAGAGCATCTCTGCTGTTTTGACAGCCTTTATTGTCAATTTGCAGTGACTCAGAATTTAAAAAGTAATAAGAACAAGATGGAACATGATCAGAAATCATGATTCTGACTTGAATTTCTGACTGGTATGACTGTAAACCTTTTCTGGGTCAAGATCAGAGTAAACTTCTTCCCATAAATTCTATAATGAGACACTGTGAGGAAACAAACCAAAGGACTAGGTTTACTTCACCAAATATGGGAAGTAAAGCTGTGCGTATGCATTTGAATAGTGATCAGCCCTGGTACCCGGGCGGCACACTCAGTGGCTGAAGTCTGCAGCTCTGACCGCTAGAGAGCGACGGGAACCAGGAGACCGCGCGAGAGCAGCGACGGCTGGCTTCAGGTGACAGGCAGAACAATTAATAAATCCAATTAGGGTTCAAGGGGAACATACTAATGGAGGACGAAAGATTGCGAAATCACTGAAGTAAAATTGGACCAATTCAATCAAAGAGTTCTTAGGCTGGAGTTTGCCGAGATCCAGCAGTTTAAAAATGACTCTCCATTTTATTGAACAACACAGCTGGAATGCCTCATAACCATTTTATAGGTTTTGTGAGTGGAAATTGACAATAATATGTCTATTATATTAATGCAATAATAATCTAAAAGACCAATGAAATCGCTCTTAAAATTTGCCAAAAGTTCATTAAGTTTGGATCATATTTTTTTAATTATATAAGAGAGAGAAAAACAGCAACTCCAATTTATATTGTCATATAAATGGTCCAGTGTCCCCAGTTTTGCCTCTGTGTGGGTCCATTAGTTTTACACTGACGAAATAACAATCTGGCAGTCAAAAAATAGATATTGTGAATAGACTGAATATTGAATTTTCAGGGGGTTATTTGCATTTTGGGGAAAAGGTGCAGACAGCAGGCTTTACCTGCTTTAACCTACTCACGTTTATGTTGCCGGTGCCTGGAGCTGCTGTGCTGCTGACAACCAGTATAATCCATGCAGTGCAAGATGATCAAAACAAAGGAGATCAGTTGTAATTGCATAGTAGCCCAGAGATGAGACTCGTAAAGCCAATGTCAATGTTCACCAAATCACTTTTTGGATAAAATTCCGTGTTCTTCCCCCCAAACGGAGGCAGAGTGTGGATGGTTGATAATTCCTAGACACAGCAGGACCCCCAGCTATGTGGTGATATGTGGTGGAAAAAGTGTACGGTGGCCCAATGATGCCTGGGCCGTTTAGACTGTAACATCCTGGATAGGATAGTCATATGTGCCAAGAAAGCCAGACTGAGTCAGGGCTCCGCTATCCGTGCTCTTATAAAGAACATTCCCTCCAAAAAATCAAAAAACAAACGAATATTGAAAAAAGCTCGATTCTCGCCCGGTGCGCGCAGGAGGAACGCAAGATCAATCATTAGTGTCGGTCGAAAAGATGAATAATGTTGCTATGTATGACTAACATGACTCTTAAAAAGTTTGAGACATAACATCCATAGATAGATCTATGCAGAACTCCAGATTGACCTTTCTCTCCCCTCTCCTCGTCTCTTTTTAATGGACACCCTGGAGATGCGCCGTGCGTCCCGGTATGTGTGGACACCCTAATGTGCCAGGAGCGCCGAAGTTCTCGACTTCATCTCAGCATCAGCTAAAGCACAAAAAAGTAAAAGCCAACGCACGACAAAAGCAGGTAATAGCAAAAAAAAAATCTGTTAGTTCATTTGGTTATCAAACGCAAACCTCCTCTGGCTCGCTGACGGCGCAGGCAACTGAACCAAAATAAATCTCCGCAGTTTCAGCGCTTTTCTGCTTTGCGTGCAGGACCCATTCACTCCCCTCCTGCCGGCCGGCTGATGACTTCAGCCCTCTGCTGTCTCTCTGTCTCTCACTCTCCCCCTATGAGCTCCAAAGTTTATTTAGAGGGCAAGCCCCCCGCGTCAGAGAGAGAGAGAGAGAGAGAGAGAGAGAGAGAGAGAGAGAGAGAGAGAGAGAGAGGACATACTGAAGTTATTTCAGCGCGGGTTCAGAAAGGTGTACTGTAGCTTCGCACTGATTCCTGTCAGTCTGTGCACATCGTCTGACGTGACCTGAATGTTAAATTGATTTTACTGGAATGAATGAACTCACCTGTTACCCAACTGTGTCACTTAAACTGACAAATAATGAGTTCTACATTTATTATTTATTTATCGTGCATTAAAATTCCATAATAATTAATAAAATCTTTGAAATTAATTTTCATTTGGCTAGACACATTTTGCGTTATTTCAGTGCTGAACGAGAAAAAGACGTTGAGACAGCAGGTGTTAATCAAGATGTGAATTGGTGCTCTTAAATTCCTTCCCCGCTGACATCTTTCGACCACATGTTTGTCCCAGTTTGTCTTCAAAGGGAGAGGTGACAAGTGACTTTTTATGGGATTATAATTAGTCCATCATGTCATTCGAAATAAGCACATTTATCACTTACTGTACAGCGACTGGCTTGCGATTAAAGCCTTTTGTCAAGGTATTTTTGTGCATATGTTTCTAAAATTACTGCAGAGGGAAAAGTTCTTTCAGTAAAGAACTAGAACTCTTTTAAATAATGATTCAGGACACATTTGATTCATGCATCATATATCCTAAACATACTGCACGGGAGGGGAGATGTGCAAGACAGTCTAATCACTTTCTATTCCAGTGCTACCATTTTTTCTCCCTTTCATTCCAGTGGCTGCGATGGTTTTTGTGCAGCGAGAGAAAACCCCGAGCGGACGTCCACTGCAAAAAGCAGCAGCATCTCATTTTGTTACCTCTAGAGGGAGTTAGCTCCATAAAAGCTTGAGGCATATTGTCATAACAGACAAGCATGGGTGTCAGAGAGCTGTGGTAAACTGTCACACTTGAACTTTCCCTGTTAAGTCCACATCTGATGTTGTTTGTATTGTTGTTGGGTTAGAGGAGAGATCAATAGAAAAAATGCCTTTAAAAAAATGTGACTATGTAAAAAGTCCCATGTGTGGAGCATTCAGGACTTGTTTGCCCAACTAATAATGGGCCTTTCTTGTCCATCATCAGTCATTGTTTCTGATTTTTTGTCACCGTAGTCTCAGTCTGTGGGGTTAGAACTTGTTGTGATAGCTGGCATGAGAAGCATACCTCCAGGTTTCGAGATGCAGCCTCTGTAGCAGAACAGTGTAAAGGGGGGCCTGAAGGCTCATTTGTCTGCTAGTGTGTTGATGTTTAGGGGGAACAGCGTGCACAAGTCCAGTGCTTCTACTCGCTGTGGCTTCTGGTCTTTCATCAGTCACTGTGCCGAGAAAAGCAATACAAACACAGTGTGGGTTCTTTTTTTTATGGGAATACTTCCTTGTTTGCCCTGTACAGACTCAGAAACAGGACAGTGAAACATAACAGAGACTGATGTATTGTTTTAACCCCTTTCACCTCACTGAGGCAGACTACTGAACCCAAACTTTATCCAGCATTATAAGGGATGCATTTAAGCTTTGCATGTGGCTCTAAATAAAGATGTCATGTCATTTTTTTATTGATTTAATTTTGAACAAAAGCACTAAATGCCTCTATTAGACTGTGACAGACACTGAAATTGAATTTCACTGGAAAAGCTCATGTGTGTTAAATTAAGATGTTTTTGCAAAACAAGTTAAACTTGGAAAATATTATGATGAAATGTAATGAAAAATTATGAAATCTTCCTCCTCCTCCTTATTCCCACCAGTTTGTTGTAGGGGATGTCAAAGAATAATGCTTGTCTTTGTGTCCCAGTCTGAACCAGCCCCACCATCCCCTAGGGGTAGGAGTATGTGTGTATTTGGATATGCATGCATGTGTGTGTGTGTGTGTGTGTGTGTGTGTATGTGGCATTGGGGTGCGGAAGGTTAAGGTCACTTGGTCAGTCCCTGTGACCGTCCAGTGAGAGAATCAGTCGACACCTGTAAATGAAGTCGGGCAGGTGCACAAAACCCTCCCGACCAAGGATGGATGCACACTACAACTTTTTTTTCTGATTCCACATTCAGTCCTATTTTAGACTTGCTGTAATTTAGGCTTTGAACAGGCATTAGATGGCTTGTATGGCATGATCAATGCTAACAAAAATTCTGGTTCAAATTAAAGTTTACACAAAACAGACATATGCAGCATTTTTATTTGATGATTTGAAGAACATGGTATTTTGTCACTGATGAATAAAAAAAGAAAGTTTCAAGTTCAGTGCAATTACTGGTCTTTTACAGCTTTCTTACCTTACCGACTTTTAACTGACTTCATTTTTACTGGCCAGCAGCTAAGCAAGAAAACTTTTATTAAATCTAAAAATTTCTAATAGCACCAAATATTCAAGACCAGAATTCAGGGTTATACATCTAAAATGAAGCACAAGACTTGTAGACTTTTTCATTTAATGATGCAACCATGCGACTGAAGATAAATGCAATTATTTTACTTAGTATAAGAAAGAGAAAAACTTAGTGAAGAAAAATATCCTCGTATTACTATTTTTTTTAAAAGTTCTGACTAGTCAAAGGTGGTGCAGACGATGATGCACTTATTTTTTTAAATGATTCACTTAGGAGAAGTGAAAACTGGAGAAACTGTAAACACTAACCGAATTATTATCACCACCTAAAGTTCTGATAATGTAGTTGTGAACATATTAGCAAAAAGTTGCCTTTTCACATGAAAGGCAGTAAACAAGGCCACATTTAGTGTGTTTCTTCCCACCACACAAAGACTAAAGCTACTTTTTATATCTTTTAGTGTCCATCAACTTCAGAAACTAAAAAGAAAAATTCAGATTGCTCAATGTTCACCAGCTAGTTGCTAACTTTGTCTGTCTCTTTTGGTGCTGGTGGGTAGGTGGTGTGCAGTTGCTTTATTT
>JAPZDZ010000025.1:18134418-18146755 GCA_029783805.1 Acanthurus tennentii | reverse complement strand
CACACACACACACACACACACACAACACACATACATATATATATCAGTTACATCTGCCTTGTGCAAGCGAAAGCCATCAAGGCCAGCAGCAGCTCAGTCTAATTGGAGTGTAGTCCCCTCAGCTTTCTGCAGGGTAACTATATCTACAGCTTCTACTGTTCAACCAGGAAATTCAGGTCGACAGGTCCCTTCCAAGCTCTGCCAGCAGGAATATCTGCTTTTTAGCCAAATCTTCAAAAATGTGAACCACACAAAGAAGCAGACGCAGTTCTTGAGTTTTCTGATTAGGACTTTCATGTGTTTGACAGTTTTCCTGCTGACAGAAAGCCTCGTTGCTGGTCTGAAGTTTTCTGGGGGTAATCCTGATGTCTCCATTGGCAGAAATTAGCCTGGTTATTAAGCCTGATACGGTTAGAGTTTTTTGCCTTGTCTCTTGTTTTCATTCCCTCTCCTCAATCTTCTTAAGTGTCCTTTAATGATGCTTCTAACTTAAAAGATATACTGTTGTTATTATTATAATTTTGATATGCAGTGAGCTCATCTTCATACATCAACATGTGTGATGTACATTTAATGCACAGTCTTGTGCCCACACACAAGGTTCCCTACTGCTGAACCAAGGTTATTATTTATAACTGAAATGAAAGTAAAGCTAAAACAATTTGTGAAAAATGCTTGAGACAAGTTAAATAAAAATAAAAATTTAAACTCTTGACTTTTTTAGATAGTTATTCTGCTCAAAATCACCCATGTAGCATCACTTCCCCCTTCTTGGCATGGTAACAATCTCAGCATTATGTCAAATAGGAGGTGAAAGCATGCCGGTGTTTTTGAGTGTTTGTTCAGATCCGACTGAGCTGTCCCCCTGTTCAGCCCCAATCACTGACAAATGTAGAGGTTTTGAATGCATTAAGCTCAGCGTGAAGGCCTAAAAACCACTTCCTCCGTCAGTTTTATGCCCCTCAGCTGTGGCTGCACAGGATAGGTGCATTCAGGATTGTATTTCTCTAAAGTTTTGCAACACTGATAATCAGGAACTTTCTACAATAAGTGGTCTTAGTCATTCATCTGTTTCCAATAGTTCCGTCCAAACTCTGCTTTGCCTGTGATAAGATGTAACTATTGCCAGGTCTACTTTTAGTCTGAAACAGGAAGTGTTTGAGCCAATTTGACTTTCTAATCATTAAATATATGATTAGAAATAAACTGGACTGTCTGAGCAAACAGGGGCAGTGTGCAGCCCTCATATGTGGGGCATATTTGCCTCAGACTGCAGCACTTCCTCACAGGGTAAACTTCTTCTCTCAGATGTTATTTGTTTGACATAACAATCAGAGCTCCCTGTATAGCCAGCCTCAAAGGTTTATACTATAGATTTGTAAGGGAAACAGAGTGTTTGGGGTTTTCTCTTTTAGGATGGGGACCTTTTTGCACACATGCTGCAGGCATCAGCTGCACCGAGAGCAGACTCAGGTCGCTCCATTCAAACTATGGGTCTCTTTTCTCTCTCTCTCCATGTCCTCTAATCGGTCATAAGATTGTCACAAAAAGTTATGCGACCGCAAAATAGATTATAGAGAACAGTGGGTTCCAGCAACGGACAAAGGAGTAAAACCCAATGAGACAACCAAACAAAGATGCAAAACAACCAAGAAGCATGGGAAGAACCACAAGCTAATAAACACGCATTGTTTGTTGAATAAGACTTACTGTGGAACATTTTTCCATATTACAGTGTAAAAATCGGCACTGATCTGTTTATACTGTGGCTCGCAGCATGGTATTCAAAGAAACCGCAGGCTAATAAAGACAAACTTTGTGTGTGAACTAAACATCAGCAGGGTTCTCCACAAAATGCTGTGAATCATATCATAGTCACAACACATTATAGAAAAAGCGTCTCTGATGACTTGCATGAGGTCATAATTCAAGGAATTCTGTCATCAGAACATTAAACTTTTCCAAACAAATTGAACAACAGAAATATGCTAATAAAAATGAATAAATGTATGATTTTAACCTTTCATTAATTAGGGCACTGTAGTTTTGCTGTGAGCAGGAACGCCTTTGATGATACATTAGAAAATTCCTCCCAGCTACAAAAACTGAAAGCGAACCTTCTCAGCCAAAGCAGGCCTAAACAATCATATTTTGAAGTTGTGGTCTTTATAGCAATGTACAAATGCTTTGAATTGTTTTACACAATAAATGCATAATGTCAAACCGAATCAATCAATCAAAGGAAATTGCAGAGGGCATCTCCGTTATTACAGCCATCAAGTAAAAGTGTGATGCAGATCATTAGAGAAATGTTTACACAGACATCATTCTCTCGGTATGCAGGGAATGATTACACTCAATTAATAACAGATGCATAATTTTGCAATATATTTGAGACTTGTTTGACTCTGGAATGATGAGACAAGAATGTGAGAAGTGGCTGGATCAGCTAATTGATGTAAAATGAGAAACAGTTTAAGTATGTTGTAGACATGTAGCTTCCAGATAATATGCCAGAATCCCATACTGTACATACTCTTCTTTGTTTGACTGTGCCGGAAAAATTTCACTGTTCTTTTTCTGGCTTTTATACAAAGCTGACTGATTTTTGGACCAGCTTAAATCCTCCTGAAACTAATTTGAAGTCCTCATATGTCTTGTTACTGAATTTTCTTAAGTACAGGATGAATTGACTTTGCTAAATTTCGACGTGCTATTTGATTTTGTGTTTCCAAGGTCCATACAAAGGTCTCCTATTGCTGTAACAATATCTGCTTTACACACATATATATAATTCTGCATGAGCAGATGACTGATAGACATATTTATAAATGTCATCTCTCCAATGTTCCTTGTCCTCCTGAACCAGCAGCATTAAACATTCTTCATCAATCTGAGTTTAAAAAAAAGATTATAGTTTTCTCTGTCAGCCGCACCAAACAAATAAAACACTGACATAATAAGACTAATTGCAAATGACGTTAATGTGTTCTTTGTTTGCTTTGACAGGTACCTTGAATTGCTGTAAAGGATTGTTACAAATAAATAGACAGAGGGAAAAAACAATGGAGTTTTAACTAATATATTATTTCACCTTGAGTAAGAAATATTTTTCTAGCATTTAATTTGGTGTATCTGGCTCCAATCAAGGCTAATTCAAGCAAACACAAATGGTTTCGTTTCCTAACATTTAAGAAAAACAGCTCTTTGGTCTGGAAGGTCAGCCAAAACATTCAAAAAAAAACAGCAGCTTGATTTTTTTTTTGCTTGTGTGAGTCCTTCTGTGTTATTGTGTGTTGCCAGTTACATCTTAATAAATTATGAGCACTTGAATTCCAATCAAGATCGTGCAGACCTCAGATAAATCGGAGTTAACCAGCTGAATAAAGTCCAGAGCTGATCTGTCTGATTTTGGACTAATATTAAGTGATGCATGCCATGACTGTATTTGCACTCTGCACTTGTGGTGTACTCACAATTGTCCCTAACAGCGCACCACATGTTCTCCTCTCAGTGTGTGCATGCAACTGCAAAAGAAACATGCACAGTAAATATGTGGCACACAATTGGAAATAACAGTCAGATTCAGAAAAGAGCATGATCTTTGTTCTGTGACAGTTTAACCCGACGAATCAGATGCAATCAGCACGATGGAAGTCATTCATCTTCAGGTAATAAAAATCTGTCTCATCTATGCACAGAATAACCACACTTTGAATGGTTTGAAAACGTTTGGTTTACAGATGCAGCTACTCACTACCCTATAATTTGTTTGATTCCTGAGCGTTTCCATAGTTTTATTTATATTTTTGTCTCAAAGGGTCACGGGCTAAATGTTGTAAAAAATACATTTATATACAATACATTTATTCTTCCACTGCAGTTCACAGTATATCTAAACTAAGCAATGCTCAAATGTTTCTCCTCTGAATGACACATGCACATCAGTTCAACACGTCAACATTTGAAGCACAAACTGCAGATGTTTTCCTAACCTTCAGATCTGAACCCGAAAACGATCGAGGGTCTAATTCTGTTAGCTACCCGCAAGCAAAGAATTTGGACGAAATAAGAAGCAAGAGGTTTTCATAACCTCGTGTCCCCTTTTTAGTTGGTTGGAGTTATACAAGTTTACAACCATGGGATGTGCTGTTGAGTATAGGTTGGTGATGCCAGGCTGAGCTGTTGCTTTTACTTCTTCCACCAGACAGCTCGGCTGTACAAACAACCACAAATGACACATGAGGCAAATGTTATTTCCTATTATTAAAATATTACCTTGGAGATTAAGGCAGAGGCCAATAATTAGTGCCAGAGTAAATGATCAAATTATTTTTCAGGTTTTTACTGTTCCTAGAAGAGGAAGACATGGCTTTAACTTTGCATTCGTATTGGTTCCTGTCAAGAGAGTTTCTATCTATCCAGTCTCTGTGTGTTGCTGAACATGAAACATGCTTATGATCTGATGTATGCTTGACCTCTGGCATTCATTGAGTGCTGTGTACAAGAAAAAAATAAAGTATATCTGGTAGAACAAGTGGTATGTTGATGTGGTAAAAATAGAGCAAGACCAGGTGGTGAAGCTAAGATTTATCAATTTCCATTAGTTGTCCAACTTCAGAGTTGGGTTAGATTTCAAGTACAAGCAGCTGAAGTGAGTTACCTTTAGAGTGCTTTTTGGACACAGCCTAGCGGTGTGTTCATACAGACAGCAAAGCCAGATTTTTTTTAGCATGGAGCGAGAACATACAAAGTCAATGCAAAGATGAGAATAGACGTAAAATTGGCATCATTTATGAACTTGAACTTGTTGAAAATATTCCACTTCAGTGAAAAATTTGCACATACTACGGGGTTTTGCCAAATGGACAGAACTGCTGCTCCTGGACGGACAGCTGCTGAGTGCCGGGGAGCTCTGGATGAATTTTGGATTAAAAAAGTGGATTCATCAACATATCTACTTCTCAACCTGTCGGCAAACAGCGAGCCTCAGAGCGCTGACCTCCACTGACGGGTGTTTGTAATTAGTCTCTCTGTCAATGTTGAGTGCTGACTGGAGAAAACGCACTTTACTTCATGAACATGCAATGAAGAGAACAAAAGAAAAGACCGGAGGGAAGCAGCGAGAACTGGTGTCTGAGGAGTGCAGAGTTTATTCAAAGGCTGCTGAACTGAACAAAACAAACACACACCCTCAGTTTGAGCTTGTATTGTGGTTCTTTTGGGCAAATAAATAGGCAGTTTGATTATTTGCACATATTTGTGTGTATTCATGTTACTCATTCAAGTAACCCAAACACAGATAAGCCTCTTTTCAATCTAGTTTGTTAATGTAACCAGAGGCGAAAATTGGCTTTGCTTTCTGTGAACACGACATTTGAGATAAAATCTCAGTGGCACTACTGCTATTTTTCGTTGAATGGAAGTATTGCTAAAGGAAAAAAGACTTGGACTCAAGTTAAATATGAGAAGTTTAATGACTTAGACTCAACTTGACAAAATAAAATAGACTTACAACTTGGACTCAAACACATATAACAAGCTTTAAAAGTACGTTTTTTTTAAAGTGCACAACAAATATAGTCCTTTTCCTTCTTTCCCAAACCAGCCAACACTAACACTAATAATTCCCAGCAAATCACCTCTTTATTCCAAGATCCACTTTGGTTGAACCAGCCCATCAGCATCCAATCTAGGAGGACTAGTTTAAGGTTGAATAATACAAAACATGCTACGGCATAATAAAAAGCAAACATATATAGTCTTTGTCCAGTTCTTAACAAGATATATTCGACTGTAAAATTTTTTATAAAATAATACATAAGCTGTTCCCCCAGACTTGATGTCATGATTACTGTAAAACATCAGTGTAGAGAATGCGGAGCAAAGTTCAGCAGATAAACATAATCAATCAGAGGGATAAACAGGAGACAGGCTTAAACCAGTTGGACGGACTCCTCCATCTCTCAGCTAGCTTAGCTCGCTGATAAGAGGGATGGGAGGTGAGGTGCTTACTATCAACAGCCACTCAGAAATTAACTCCCCATTCAATCAGAGAAGTTAGGATGGGGATTTGATAAGGAGGCATGCAGTGTGTGTTGCAACTGTATTCACATGTAGGCTACACTTTTTGTGTCATCACTTGGCCGGTGACAGTGTACATTCAGGGGTTGTAAAGACTGTAACAGGACATTCAAATACTGGATGAATTTAACATGAAGTGTACCCAAGTATTTCAGCAAGCTAATACAACAAAATTAGTTTGGTAACATTTGACACACAAGACTATCGAACAAGTTTATTTGATATTAACATTGAAGGGAAACTGAAAATAAATCACATGCAGTTTGTTAAGGATGATGCATAAACTCTATGATTTGATGCATCTGATGCAGAAATAAGACTTCAAAATGAAGATCATGTCATGAAGATGCACGTTTATCCAGAAGGAAAGTGTGTCTGATGCATTTTTGTTTTTACATGTAACTTAAATCTGTCACGTTTGGCAGTTTAAGTAATCAGATGACTTAAGCAAATGTAAGCAGGTCAGGTGTTGCTAGCCAACTAATTGCACATGAACTGACAGAGATTTGTTTACACATGATCAGTGAAGACAGAAGTTTAGCTTCCTTGGCCAAGCAAGGATGAGCAGGCTTATCTGCATTTCTATCAGGTTAGCCATCCATGGAGCCTGATAAATCTCCCCTCTATCCCACGCTGGAGGAGGTCCTGGAGGAGGTCTGAGGCACGTCTGGGTTTAGGATTGTGCTAATTGGACCCAAACTGGGCAGATTTTATAAAATGATAGAGCCATGTGCAATTTTTAAAATGTGAATTTGTGTTTTATTAAAACTCTGTCAAAACTGTAGCTTTTTATTATCAAATATTTAACTCTACATAAGCATGGCTCTGCTAGAGATAATCCTTGGAACGAAAATGAGAATATGTGTCACTGTCATTAAAAGTTTTTGAAAAGTTAGTGAGAAATGCAAGCATATCTCGTGCTTTCATAAACACTATTTGTCAATCTGTCAGTTTTTATTTCATTAGATATTTGTATGTGTTTGGATCTGCCATTTTCCCCCTTTTTTTAGAAGGAAATATCTCTGTGTTGTTTGGAGCGTTTAACAGGAATAAGCTTGACTTTTCTTGCCAGGGTGGCACCTCATTGTTTATCTTTGGATTAAGCATTGAGCCTTAAAGGGCTGAGTCAACACTGTCCCACTTCTTCATCAATCATTCTATGCCTCCATCCATCCATCCGTCCATCCATGATCTCTGGAAAAACACTCACACTCCTCAGGTTCTGCTGTTGCAGTCATATGTGTAACAACAACATGATGCTGCAGGAGGGAACACATTCCTGGCATTTCTCTTAAATTTTTGTGCGTTGTATTTGTGTGTGTGAAAGTTTGTGTCAGGACAGGGGAGAGGATAAAAACAAGCAGAGAGGGTGAGAAGTAACAGTTGTCAAGAGGAGAGAAGAATGAAAAGAGATGAACTGGTATTTTAGAAATGTGGAAAAGGGAGAGAACCAGAGAAGTTGCTTCAAAGAAGTGAGAGGACGGGTGTTTGAGAGGATGTGAAGGGGTGAAAAAGAAAAAAAAAGAGAGGAGGAGGTGGAGAAATGTGAGAGGAAAAGTAGGAGGGAGTCAAGTTCTCCCAAACAAACAGAACTTTCTCCACACCTGTGGCTTTAAACTTTGTGTGTGTGTGTGTGTTTGTGTGTGAATTCACATGTGGACCATGTGCGTACAGAAATACATGTAGTAAACGTAAGTATGCGTGTTTCTTTCTTTTGCCACAGATCAAAGTTCTGGACGTATATTACCCTCTCCCATATGAAACAAAGATGTATGTGTGTCTTTGTGCCTGTGCCATCTCACACTCTGTCAGAGCTCGATGGTCGACCACAAGGGGCACACTGTACGTATACTCTACTGTATGTCAGACCTCACTTTCATCACTTACTCATCATAATCACATCCCATGTAGGGGGTTTCTATCTTTAGCCGTCCATTTGAATGCCAACAGCAATATTTGTACGTGTGTACTCGGGTGCGTGCGTGTGTGTGTGTGCAATTCTTGCCCACTCAATGCAAACAGCAACAGCTGGGGCTAAGAGCCATATGCTCCACCCTCTCCACCTTTTCTCCCTCTAAGATGAAAGTTCACTGATGGATCAACAAACCGGCTGACAGTCAGTTAAAGAGCAATGGACCCTCTGGCTCCTAATCTAGAATATTTTTGGACATGACAGAGAGAATAAAATGTAACCTCTTCTGGGAGTGCTTCCCTTTGAGCCCAGAGTTCAGGTAGTAAAACAAAGATATAACGCTTGGACTTACTAAATTATAAAAAAACTGATACAGGCTGGAATAATTATGTTCTTTGTTAATGTATTCACATATATGTCGCATATGTTGTTGTTTATTTTGCAAAAAAGCTGGGCCTTAACACACAAATCCAGTGTTAGATTTATATATCTTTACCTGACCAAAAGTTTTGTTTAGACTTGTTGTTTTTTACAATCTAAAAAAATCAATTAGTCCTTTCACCATTTTGATTCTTTTAGTAACTTCTGTAAGAGAAATTTAAGCAATTTTTTTAAAATGAGCACCAGATTTTGGCCACAGCATTTTGGATATCACATGTGGTCATTACATAAGTCACCAAGCAGCCTGTTCATCAGCTTTACTGCCATTTAAAATGCAAAATATTTTAAAATACCGACTGACAGGCAGATAGGTCATGCAAAGAGGCTGACGAAGAGCAGCCAAGAAATTGTGTGCGTGTTTGAATAGAGTTGTGAGAGGGAACTATAAAGCTTTGGCTCCACTGCTGCATTATTATAAATCAATATGATGCATTTAGTGGGACACCTGATTTTCATCTCTTATGCACCTGTCAGTCATAGAAGACTTTAAAAAGTGCACAGAGAAGGTTTGGTTTCATAGCATGTTAATGTTAAAGTAACAGATGGTTGGAGGGCCACATATTAACAACTGGCAAAGAGTTATATGAGTTATATGTTAGAGGCTTGAAATTAAGTACCACAGTTGAGTTTTGCCTTATTTCAAGACAGGAAGTCATAAAACTAAATGATTAGTTTTGGAAAGAGGGTTCATCATGTTTTGTCAACATGAGCGAATGCCAGAGTTGGCAAGCTCATTGTTTATTCTTTGAATTCGATGCACGGCCCTCAGGTAAAATGGGAGCCATCTTTGATGTAGAGGTCCAGAAAGAGGTCCTGTGTAGGAAGCAGTTGCTGGGTATCACGTAGTGTAGAGCCAGGGAAAAATTGTTTTTCCTGTTGAGCATCTTGAATGTGCAGATCTGATGTGTAAACCTCAATGTGTTCCAGCTGAACAAGACAGAGATGTCTTGATGTTTCCACTCTCAGGGAAATTCTATCCGTCTGTGTTGGAGCTTGTGTGTGTGTGCGTGTGTGTGTGTGTGTGTGTGTGTGTGTGTGTGTGCCTGCATGCATGCGTGTGTGCGTGTGTGTGTGTGTGCATGTACTAGGTCATATACAATGGTCAAGTTTTCTCTTCTTTCACGACCCTCTCTCTACAAATATGTGTTCATCCCATATGCCCCTCTTCCTCTTTCCTCCTTTGTCTCTTTCGACCAATCACTCTCCAGTGTCAGTCCAGGAGATCCAGGAGAATAAAACCAATGTAATTATTTTTTTACTGAAGCCAATATTTTTTTTCTCTTTTCAATACGCAAACAAAACACGAAGTAAAAACAGATGTAGTGGTTTGTTTTAGACATGCAAAGCAGCTGAAACTAACCCTAAAGAGTGGGTGTGACATCCCATGAGTTTTCGGGGCCATGCACATTCTTTTGGCCAAGCCCAGATACCAACACTCACCTTCAATTAAGCTCTCTGACTAAGTGCAGCCTTTCTGTAAACACTCTGTTTCTTTTTTACCACAGCTAAGACAAACATGAGGTGGACTATTTTGTGGTCCTTTATGCCAGTGTAACCTGACGTGCCATATGGTTTGTTGCACAGAACCATCTGGAAAAGCGTCCATGGAGACTGTTTGGAAAAGGGCAGGCACTTTTTGAAATATACTTGTCAGGTGATTGGCTGGAGCCTCTGTGAATCATCATCTATTAAGTCTAACTTCAACCAATCAAATCCACAAACCATAGAGAAAGGAGAAAGGGACGCTACCAGTAGAGCCATTTGGTAAATCAAACTATTAAAGCTGGTCAGAAGAGGAGTGAAAAACGCGTTTGACATCGAAAAAAGTTTCCAGTGCCAATTTTTCCATCTCTCAACGAAAAAATGCCTTTCAGTTCTTACATAACTGATGTTATAGCAGCTTCTATGCTAACTTCTTCAAGAGCCACTGTGTTTTTTTTAAGACTAACAGACACTTCTTTCTAATTGTCACACCTAAACCATGCTACAGTTACAGGTGCTCTGTATAGGTTGTGATTGGTCAGGACACAATTGCTTTGCATAAATCCTGTCAAGATTGATTAGCAAGATCACATGATCACCAGGTCTCACAAATCCAATCTCTAATGGTGGGGCCACACTCACCGTCTTACATTTTTGTTTAAGCTACAATGATCTCCATTCAGATGAGTACTGAAGTTGTTTTTGCCTGTACTAACAGGGCTGTAAATGCATGCCACATGACTATTAATGAAAGAAAGGTATCCATCAGAAAAGTATCTGATGTAAACAGGAAGAAAAGGGTTGATGGCTTAGTTTTAGAAAACTGTACAGAGGAAAAAAGAGCAATGAGAAAAACCTAAAAACAAAGAATTCTCATCAAATAAACAACAAGGTGAAACTGTAACTGAAAGTAACACATAAGGCAAAAAAGGGAATTTCACAGGGGAGGGGGCACACGCTGAGCTAAAAGGCCTTATTAGAAGGCAAAGATTGGGCTCAGTGTCTTCATCTCTAAAAGTACTCTTGTTTTTCCCCCATAAACAACATTGAAGCCAGTTTTCCCATTAAAACTTCGTCAGCAGTGAGATTCAGACTTTCTATGGACATCACAATTATTGTTTTCTAATTTCAGGTGATTCTTTTTTAGCTCTGAATTTCTTTCATTACACAATAGTTTATTCAACAAGAAATGAGTTATTCAATAAGTTGTTCTCCACCGGATTAATAAAAATGATTAAATATTTATTTTAGGAGGCACATGCATACAACAAATGTTTTGTAATCCCTCCAGTTTTTACAGCTGTGTCTAAAGCCCTTTGGCCACAGAGTCTATGAGATCTTCTAAACTAAGTGAAAAGTATAACAACTTGACAAAACAACATTCTGCATGATGAAGAATGATGATGTGACGCGGAAAAAAAAAAACACACCCAAAATACCAAGTCATCTGTCTGACCTTGTAGTGAAACTAAAATAGCACCAATCAGCAGTCTGTTACAGTAACACATCATAGGCTGGGCAGGACTCTGCTGGTGTTGACAGTAATGTTTGGTGTTGTTGTCACACACTGGCAGAGATGCCTGAGTCATCAACCCAAGAAAAATAATTATTTACGAAGGTTTGGCCCGCTGCAGGTCAACTTACTAAGCGCTTGAAATACAACTATGTGGAAAACCTGTTTGGAAAGCAGGTCAGGGTTTACGGATGAAAACTAAAATAACCAGCACAAAGATTTTGAAACAATATCTGACATTTGGCTCATTTTTTTTTCTCAGAAGGGTTTTATTTATTTATTTTTTTTTCAATTTAACAGTTTCATTTGCCTTTTTGTCCTTTATGTTTTTGCCCACTTACAACAAATCATGTGTCATTTACGTTTCTGCAGATCAATCATACATCGCTGCCAAATTTAATCAAACAGTTGAGTTTATGTTGGTTTGCTTATATGCACTGTATGGTTCCATAACTCAGATCCTTTCACTAATAAACTTATTTTTAATGGTGTGTGACTGATTAGGCAGTGCAGACTAATTTCATGTTAATGTCACAGAACCTTTGAAAGTTTGAAAGGGAAACAAATCTTCAGATGGCTGTTGTACCTGTTGCAGAATGAGCCAACATGAGGGCTCAGCATAAGCATTTGGTCATAAAACAGAAGGGACATTGTTGTCACTTGATATGTTGTAAGTTTATGGTTAACAAATGTAAATCAGAACATCTGCAGATCATTTTGGTTCTGTGTCCTCTTTTGCAAATTTTACCTTTCAGCATTTAAAAATGAGTCCTTCCAAACAAACCAGATGGGTTGGTTGAATTTGGATTCATCATCCCATAGATGGGAACTCCTGTCTAACCAAGCTGATGCAACTGTACAGCTGGTCTAGGTTGAATGTTTAAGTTGATTGCCACGTCTTTGTT
>JAPZDZ010000025.1:18033909-18071061 GCA_029783805.1 Acanthurus tennentii | reverse complement strand
GGACTGGTTTGAGTTGTGCACTCACCACAATAAAAGGTCATGGAGAATATCTGTGTGTGCATGAGTGTGTGTGTGTGTGTGCTTCATGACAGAGACATCCATGGTTTGGTCTACTTAGCCTCTGTCCTATCATCAAAGGACACAGGTGAGAGCAGCATTGTGGGTCCTGAGTTCTCATATTACTCTTTCAACTCAGGGAGGGCACATCAAAGACAGAGGCTTAGAGTATGAAATGCATGCACACACATGCACACACACAAATTCATAAAGAATGCATGTATGTGCACACATATAGCAAAGTACACAAACACACAGAGGCAGGATTGCACCAACATATAGTTCTACTTGTAAAATGCATGCGCACACATACACACAACCACACACAAAGAATATAGTCATGTGTGCATGTTTGGTATAAGCATAAATTATGTAACTCATCCTCTTTTTGTCCCAAGTATGACTTTGAACAAATTGATCTTCCTCCATCACTCAGACCTCTCAGTGTCATACAATGATCTGTACACATATCACTCATTCATTCGTTCAAGTAGAGCCTTATTATCTTCCAAACAAACTAATGCAAACTTGTTTTCACATGACTGTGGGCTTATACAAATGGATTTTGGCTTGAGTGCAAGTAACCAAAATGCTCAAGTTCTACCCTTGTGGATGGCTCATCTGGATCACATAGGGATCCCATGGAGCTGCTGGTAATGACCTGCCAGCTCATCATAATTTAAGAGCCATCTTAAAGTGTTTTCCTCCTCTGGACCTGCATGAAGCAGACCTGTCAGGCCCTGTTAGCAAGACAGTGAGGGTATGCCAGGTGCTTTATAGCAGCATCAAATGCATGCTTGACACGCCATTTGCAGGCACGACACACACGCAAAATAGACATACCAGAGCTTACTCACGAGCACAAATGTGTGTGTGCCTAATCCTTTCAGAATTTTCTAAACCTGAATGGCAAAATGTTGAATTTCTGCTTAAAGGAAATAGTTGATATGAACAAATAAATGTGCGAGGCAAATATATGGTGCTGACTTTGAATTTAAAAATGAGTCATATAGTTGATTATTGTGAAAAACTGGTAGTTTTATTTGGTTGTCTCTGACCTATGGATGAAGACAGTTTGTCATAACAATGCTTAGCCTGCAAAGCTTGCTATACCTCAAAGTGTGCAATGAACAAACCTCAACCCACTTTCCCAAAAGCAGCTCAACGCTAACATTATGAGTCTTTCCTAACATTGCAGATGAACCCAAGGAACTTTCTGTAACTGAAGACCTGAAGGGAACATCAATTCTCTCCCTACAAATCCTTGTGTAAAAGTAACAATCAGTGTATTTGTTGGTTTAGACCCAAAATTCCTTAAACTGATTGTTAAAGAACTTGAGTTCAGAAATAAGAGTTTTGTCATTATCTCCCTGCCTTCTTGTCGGAGGAAACACCTACAACAAAGCACGGTGCTTCTCCTTTAGTCTGTCATCCTCAAGAGCTAAAGAGGATAAAAATGGTAATGAGAAGAACTGGTTATGGAGAAAAGTGAATACCCTGTTCAGTGGAACATTAGTGATAAAAATAAAACCAAAGCAAAGCAAAAGGATGATATGATAAAAATATGCAACTTTAGAAAACCTACAAGCTTGGAGAAAGTGTGATCCTATATCAGAGCTAATATTGTGCCCATGTGGATGATGCCGTAGAAGGAACAAAATTTGGGGCAAATTAACATGTTAACAGGCTAAAAATTTCACTGTAAATTTTTCATATTTTCAGATGCCAATAATTACCGGTTCTTGAGGACACAACATAGATTTGAGCATTATTTTTTCACTGTCACAGAGAAATTATTTCAAAATGACAAGCACTAAAACAGCAGCTGAGGACTAAATGACTGAACACAACCAAATTTACTGACAAGGTTACCAAATATCGCTTTAACCGAGGTTGGTAAACAAACACATTTTAGGAGACTTAAGTTCAGGAGGGTTTATGTAAAACTGACATATAAAAACTCAAATAGAGAGAGAGAGATATGTTTTATATATCTTAACATTTCTTAAAAGGCTGTTGACAGTAAAAATTTGAAGACCCACCCTGTATTGCAACATTATAACAAACTGTTTGAGTGCATGTGTGTTTTGTCTATGTGAAAGTCTTAAGAGAGGGTAAAGGAAGCCCCAAAACTACCTGCATGTTTCTGCTGTGTGCTTTCATCAGGGTGTTACAGAGCAGCAGGCAAACAGACCTTTTATAGGCCACACCCACAGAGGCGGGGTAATAAGGATAACAAGTAACAGGTGTGCACCTTCTGCAAGAGACTAAAACAATACATTTCAAAGAAATAACTCATGAGTAAAATTATTTTTGTAAATGAGATGAAATATATCCTTTTTTAAACCTAATTTTTAACATTTCTCACCTTGTTTGGGGGAAAAATGTAATGCACACTTGTAGATATTCATGCGAACTATAGACAATGAATATTAATTTACTTTGATAAAATGTGTCAATATGTCCTTGCTAAAAGCATTAACAATATGAACAATCACAATTGTCCTCAACTTTTAAGTGTAAAAAGTTGGTTTCAAAAAACTAACAATCCGCCATGCCATAAGTAATGAATTAAGAAACAAAGAAACAAAGAACATACCAATCAGCTGCATTTCTGCTTTGAATTAATTGTAAATAGAAACAAATTTCCAAAATACTTAGGTAAAAGTCTTTCCATTTTTTTTACTTTTTTAACATTTTCTCAGCCACATGTGTGCACCTGTGGAGCTTGCTGGGAGCCTGATGTGCTCTTTGCGGTTTAACTTTTTTTGATAAATCTTGCTGCCTGGTAGGTTGTGAAACACTTAAGTAACTGAGGTAATGTTTTCCACTTGGAAGTAGAACACAGTTGGTCATGACAGAGTTTAGCGCATTATGTAACTTTAAAGTCAGATCCTCATCTCATCCAAGATCTGCTTTTGTTACTGAGACACAATCTGTGGCATTGTCAGCTCTCATTTAGAAAGACATGAACCATAATCAAACAAAGATACATCCCTGTTCAAGAAAACTCTGCTGAAACTTAACAAGGAGTCATTTATCATTGGATTATTTTAACAGTCCATTCTTTTGAGGACTCGGGGGACTATTTCTGCCTGCTTACAAAAGCAACATCCAAGTATATCATGTTGATATGGCAGGTCCTGCATCGTGGGAAAGCCAGAAGGAGACATAAAACATAATTGGATATACTGTAGGATTTACTCTTAAAACATTGATGATGTATATCAAAAATGGCCTTATAATAATAATCGACAGAATTGTATTTTTCCAATTCGATATATTACTGTTTTCGTTAAATTATCAGTTATTGGCATAGAAGTCCCATTGGATGCAAATTGAATGTATTTCAGTGCTGTTATCAACTGTGTTTACTTATTTGTCCTCAGTCAGCTTCAATGAACTCAAGTCTCTCAAAAACTCTCACAGGCTTGAAAAAAACAGAACAATAAGTTTTCTGTTTACTCGTTACTCCTTTGCTTACAATGACATAACATCCTCCAGCTCTGATAGCCTTTGTCTCATGATGCCATTGCATCAGCATAACAAAGATTAAAGGAAAGAAAATAATCCAATGCAGAAGCTTGAACAATGTTTTTTTTATTGTTTCTTTTCACAGACACCTTCACCACAAGTCCCTCTTCTGAGCCCAAGAAGTGATATCATTTCTGATTGATGTTCCCACAGGAGGTTCACTTCTCATCATTCACCTGACGTGATGTGTTTGTGTGTGAGTTTCCACAAACAAGGTACTGTATGTAATGTAGCTGTTATCACTGCTATCATTATGAATATCACTGAAATAATATTGATCCCCCAGCTGAGTGCTACTCCAAGATCAGCTTACTGCCCCCTCTAGTATTTACAGTCAACCTTTAGGGGTAACTGCTAAAATGATCGAGGATCTGCTGCTTGAAAGGAACCACAACCAGCCCATTTCCCAGTAGAGCTTTCCTCCGTCTCATAACTTCCTCTGAACTCCCTAAGTTATCCTTGGTGACAGCAGTAGCCAATTTTGTGGTGAAAGGAAAGAAGATGAGGGGGAATTCTGACCAGACTGATAGATGAGACGAAGATGCTGTAATGATGAATTAAAGTTACTATTATCTGCAAGTCTTAACATCAGATAAAATAAGGAACGTTTAGAAGTCATTGAAAGATTGTAAACAGAGCGAAGCCTTTGCATATATCTGCCATATACAGTGCAGGCATATGTTACATGATAGATACGGTCAACCACTGCAACAAAAGCTCTTCCACTCTTCCGGAGATGGTCTGTTGCCTCTCGGATCAGCTCACAGGAGCTGATTGTTTACAGTACAGTTGCAATGGCAAACAGTTGTGTCCAAATTCTGTTTTTCTCTTTGCTCAGCTCACCAGTAATCCAAAAAATCTTGCCTGGGTTCAAGTTCTTGCATGCTGAATATGCCGTGTACATTGTGTGGATTTGTGCACCATGTGTGTTTGTGTGTGTGTTTTAGTCTAATTGGTGTTACCCCTAAACATGCTTGTTCGTGAGTCAGAGCCCTTTGCAGAGGTAGGTAAGAGAACAAGGTGTGGATGTATTTCCAAACTCTGAAGTTTCAATGCTCAATAAATAATGTGACTGATCAATTACCAGCCATCACTGTAGGCTAATCGGACGTTAAATCGCAGAGCTTTCATTGCGGGCACATGTGCTGGATCTGCCTGATAAAAAGGGTGTCAAGAAGAAATAGAGCACAATAGCCCATACAGTAATCTCAGGGCTTCAAAGCTTTTGCTGCATAATAGTTACAATGTGGGTTTAAGAGTGTATTTTAAGAGGGTCTTTTATGGCAAATTCTCTTTCATAAAGACAATTTTCTCTTTATCCCGGGGTGGATGGTTACAGGTAGAAATCAGAACTTGATTTGGCACAGTAATGGCTTTTTATGTAGCTGTTTCCGTTATATCAGCGTCTGTTTAAACAGGATTTATTAAATGTTTTGGTACAATTTTAAAACATATTGTAGTCTATCATGGAGCTCCCTGCACAAACTGGACTACAAACCCATGTGGCTGCTGCCCAAAACTTTGCAACACTTAGCAAAAAAACTCTGTTCACCTGTGAAGCATTTTCCAAGTAATCAAGTTAAAAGTCCATGTAGGACAGAGACACTTCCACGCATCTGTTTGCATTGACCTAACCATGTGTAAGTCACTTTTATGAGATTGACCTGCCCTTCCACTCCTGTCTACTTACCACTCAGACTGGTTTTCTCCTCAAATTTCACACTTCTCCATTATTCAGGATGCAGGAACTAACAGGGAAATTATGCATGTCTGCATTAAAGGTGAAAGAGGCTTAATAATAGACAGTGTCATCTTTGAGATGGGCTTTCGTGATGATTATGAACTTTAAAGAATTCTCTCAAAGATAAAATGATCATGAACACACTGATAGCCAGATAAGCAGCAAACACACATACAAGATAAACTGCCATGAAAGTTTTCGTGCTACCCAGATTATTGAGTCTTTAAACTTTCATCCATGTAGCATTCTTGAAACTTTTTCAATGCTAAGAGTGACATGTAGGGTCGGCATTAACAAGTTACTTTTTTTTTATTACTACAACCCATACATATGTTTTTTTGTGGGCCTACTTGCACTTTTTTTGAGCATTTTCTATCAGTAATTTTACCTGCTCTTAAGTTGTTGTTTCTTTTTTTATCTCAAGTATTTAACTCCCCAACATTTGTGTCCATGGCACAAAAAACAACAGCCACATCAGAAAGTCATCATGAACCGTGTGAGAAATGGAACAAACAAGAAGAACCAATTCAGTAACTGCAGCAGGGAAGAAGCTTCTGATGTGTTTGCAGCCACAAGAGGTCAAAGCTTTATGTCCAACAAGCCTATTAGCTCTTGGGTGACACTGCAAAAGATGTGCATTCACTGGTAAAGGGCCTAACAATTTGTTAAGAGTCCAAAATGCAGTACAATGCAATTGAATTTAGGATGGCATGGTCACCTCAAAGGTTATAAAGGGGCTTGTCTGCCTTCAATATCTTTGTCACACATAAATCTGGAGGGGTGTCATTTGGTGGATCTGTTCATGTTTTTGCACCTGAGTGTTTGTGTGTGCTCATGTGTGATGCACAACACAGTGTGTAAAAACTTTGTAGGCTGTTTTTGTATCTAAGTGTGTGTTTGTGGGCTGTTTACTTTGCAAGGCAGCTGGATTTGATAGATTTTCTGGATACGAGATTCAGTGATCATTTCATCTTGTGTCAAACCACAATGGTTCAGACCAATCAGCATCCTTTGAGGAACTACCTGCAGCAGAGCTAAACCAGGCTGTCACACCAAACCATGTGTCCGGTTTAAGTGTGACGACCAGTGAGAGTTTGTGTGAAAACAACAGCAGTGGTTCCTTAAGAGGAGAGCATAAATGTTGCAATAACATTAGTTATATCAGAACTGCAGAGTGTATTTTTCATGAAAAAGAGCAAAAAAACAGCACTGAAGGCTTTTCTTGATGAAAAAGATGTTTTCACTCTTCTTTGATTTATCTACTGACTGCTGGTAGCACTTTCCTTGTATGTTTTATGGTTTGTTGGTGTAATTGGTTGTAGTAAGTCTGCGATGACAGATGGATGATTCCTCCAACCTGCCTAAAATATTCAAAATCATCTGTCTTCATCATCTTTCTAATATAATTCTGTGCAACAAACTATCTGGCATGTCAGGCTGGTGGGTTGAAGCTGCAACAGTTATCGTTATGGTACTTCACTGCATTGACTGCCGTGGTAAAGCTTAACTCTGTTGTGGCAGGTCAGCGATTTTGTTGCACCATCTGGCTTGTCTATAGCTCTTTCAATGTGTTAACAGATTTTAATAATGACTATAATTAGCAGCTATATGCTTGTGCCAGTAATTAGCTTGTAACATAATGAGCATTAATATTGGAAGGAATTAAAATGTAAAAATGTGCCAAAAGTCTGCAAATTGAAGTCAACCATCACAGTCTCAGCACAAACCCTGTTTCCATGCAGATGTTCACCAACCCTTTCTGCCTCTTCTTAACGTTCTTTCCAGGGACATCTGCCTTCTGCTGGGCATACATTCTCAACATTTGTTTGGTGACATCTTAACAGTGGAAAAATGTACCTCAGTTCTGGGAACATGGCAGTAGGTGGTGATGCCGTTGTGCAAGAGCATTCAGCTATTAAGAGCCAACCCAACATTGGTGGGTTTCAGTTCTGCTTGCAGTCTCATAAAGGCAAAGAGCATCTAAAGCTCCCTCACTGCATCCAAGCCTTAATTCGTTCCTTATAATGTGACGTGTGCCCCCTCACAACCACCACCAACACCACCACCTTGGCAAGTGCTGGCAGCAAATGAGACATCACCTCTTCACCTCCTACATGGCATGTCTGTTTTTCATTACAGGTTAAAAGTTTTTTTTTTCCTATTTTTTCCAGTGTTTTCCTTCTGAGCTTTTATTACACAAATGGTTCTTTTTTGGAAGTAAGTATATGATGATGAATGACTGTTGGAGGCACACACGGTGTTACACTGTGGGCACACTTTGATGAGGAATGGAGGGAGGGATGAGATGTATGAAACTGGTGGGGTGAAAGAGGGATGAAGTCCCTGTTTTATTCCTTTAAAGTAAAGGTTCCCTCAAGACCATCTCAATTAGTCATCGGAGGGTAAATTGCTCAGTTTATTTGACTAAATGGGAACAGATTTCAGGAAGATTGACTTTAAGGCTCATGAAGTCACAGAGGAATTCCTCACCCAGCTCCCTCCTGTTAAAGCAACTGTGCGCTTTGCATGTGGTTTTGGTCCAAATGTATGGAGCAGATCATTATAAATCTGGACTGAATATCTATGTTTCTAAGTGATTTTCAGGCCAACTTCAAATACCTGACAAGCTGGAAGACAGAAAAGAGAATAGCTGCCATTATCATTAAAATCCGTTATGCCTCATGAAAGAATAAACCTCTCAGATGGCCTTTGTGTTGACCGCTCAGATCATGGTATAGGTGCTTTTTAAAACAGCCGGTTCCCAGTATGGTGTGGACTATACCGGGAAATGCAAACCGTGGAAACACCCACCAACACCTGCCAGTCATGCTCAGTGTGGCTGCAGGCTGGCAAGACTCCAATCATCCTATTTTACAACAACTCTGTCTGGAAAGTTCTGATGAGGTGCTAAGTGTCAAATAAAGGGTGAGATAAAACTCTTTAAATCAGGACATGACTCCTTCCATACTCCTTTAACATTCTCTTTATCATTTGCCAAGGAATGTGTCCAATTCTAATTGGCGGTACAGATGGTCACTAGAGCCGCTTAAATTTCTGTGTTTTCAAGCAACCAAAGCATCACCTGACTAGTTACAACTGAGGCTCTCTGAAAAGGTCTTTTCCTCTCTGTAGGCTCATCAAAAGGTTGGAGAACAAAAACCCAAGTTTTGTTCTTTGCTCACTTAATGACTTTGGTCAACAGCATTGCCAGAAAGGACCACAAAGTACAACTGAGGAAAGCCATTCGCCTCCCATTGTTGTTTGCGCTACTAAATGATTGTGGTAGAGAATATGAGAAAACAGAGGTGGTCCAATTTCTGGATTTAATGGATGAACTTCATTTGTTAAAATAGTTACTTTAAGCTTTTTGCCCACTGACACACATATATACACACACTTTTTTTAAGCTTACAGAAAAAATAATAAAAATTATCAAAGGAAAGGAAATGACCATTTAAAGAGCCCGTCATTTTGACAGGTTCTTAAAACGGTCATTTCCTCAAATGTGTGTTCTCATCTGAACAACCGTAGCCCATCTTCAGGCCTTCAGGATGTTGCCTGTAATATCCTGCTGTGTGGTTGGAATCACCAACCATCTGGCTCGGTTCTCAGAGGAACCATCGCCAACTTTAAAGTGTTAAGGTGGCTGGAGTCTACCTTGAAAACTATGAGAACTCAATATAAATGTCAGTTTAAATCATAGTACATAGATCAAATAAAAGTCAGCACTAAGCTGACTTAGTCAAACAGAGAGATGAAAACAATGTATGTGTTTAGTATTTAAAGCAGGTAATAAGGTAAAAAGTTAATATCCAGGTCTTGTGTTTTTTGGGGTGTCTACAAGAATTAAACGTAGTGTTTAAAAAACAAAGACGTGTCTCATTTCATTTCAGACACAAAACTGTCTTAAGTTTCGGTCTTCAAGTCTTAATTCAATGTAATGCACGCAGTGACAATATTTTAAAAGTAATAATGGTAAAAGACAACATTCATTCCACATGTGATAGAGGTGTAAAACAATGCAACCAATTGAAAAAAAAAAACGTTCTTGTTTTACATGTGAAGAAAACCCTTTGTCTCAAAGAAAGACCAAGTTACACCTTGATATAAATGAAATTATAATCGAACAAAGTGGTGATTTTTCAGACTAATGTGGCTGGTTGCAGTTTAAAGGTGTACGCTAAAGTCTGGCAGGTGAAAAGGTGAAACGCATTCGTAGAAGAGCGAGTACAGGAAAAGTCCAGAATTCATTGGGGGCAGCTGAGAGGAACATTTGCAAACAAAGAGGGAGATGTACTGGAAAGCCCCCATCATATAAATCGTACAGATAGTCAAAATCAATCACACACAAACACATGCTCCTGCATGCTCACGCAGAAGCTTACACAAACACACATTTTATTTATTTAGATTCACGTACCTCAAAATGTTCAACAAAAGCTATGCAAGAATGAAATAAAAAAACAACAGCAACAAACTTTTCATCATGCAATATCCAAACAAACAAAGTAAACAAGTGAAGCCAACCTCCCACCGGACTCACATTGCACACTATAGGTTGTAAGATGCCACCTACATTCATTTTGAGATCCAGGTAAAAGAGTGATATAAGCTCTGTGCATAAGGTTTTTTTTTTGTTGTTTGCTGTGTCATCCGCATTGACCACCACAGTTTGGAGAATCAGAAACTCAAGAAACTAGAAAAAAACCCAACATGCATTTATATCTACTAAATAACCCCTGAGCCACCAGCAGAGTCTTTTGCGGTCTGCAAATTGTTTACCATGTTAAGGCAACAAGAGGTAGCATGGTAACATGGTTTAAAAACAGCAAGAAAAGAAAGGAGCAAAAATAAACATCATTTGTTGTGGTTGGTTTGAGACTGTACTGTTTTTGAGTTAATCTGCCCATTGCTCTTAATTTTATATCAACCGTTTAAAATGCCTCAAAAATCCTCTTCCCTCAGCACCCCGTCTGTTGTTGCTCAGAGGAGGACCTAAACACATTACACAAAATACTTGAGGTGAGGTATCTCAGCCCATAAAACACCATAAACAATTAAAGCTTGAGATGTTCTCTATTGTGTACTGTCTATGTTAAAAAGACAACTTGTATACAGTCCAGGGACATTTTACCTGCATTACGTTGTAGTTTGTCCTTACTGCCTTGCAAAATAAGACGAAGCTCTAACAGTTCTGGACAGCTCTGTGCGGGACTGACTGCTACATGGATGAAAGTCAGTGTTGGTCCTGGTCTGCGCCAAGCCAAAAAGCTGTAACAACAAGAACAAGCACTAACTCAAATCTACAGGGTTTATTTGGTTTGAGTTCCACACTGTCAGATACTGGCCGGGTCATTTTTGGCCGCAGAGCAGAGCGGAGAGGAAAATGAAGTTGAAAAAGTGCTTCATCCAAGCCCTTTTTTTATTTGAGCTGGTGATCAGATCAGAGAAGCTATGTAAAAAAAATCTGATTAGGTTATCTCAATACTGAATACAAGTTTTTATTTAAGCTATTGGGTTTCTTTGTTGTAGCATGAAATTTGATTGACTCTATGAATATTTTCTGTTTTATTGTGCAAACATTACTTTTTGTATTCGTTTTTAGCAGTTCCACATGTCATGACATTTGCTTTTTTTTTTTAGTAAGTGTATTTCTCATTTTTGTCCATTAAATATAAAGGTAGCCAGCTAGCAAAAAGACAGGGAAAGGGGCACACAGCCAATTAAAGGGTAGAAGAAAATCTACCAACAGTTTCAAAGCTGACTGATCACCCTGTTTTGTTTAATTTGTTCAATTTTCCACATCCTTCCCCTAGCTAAATTTAACAGACAGATAAAAGAGTGACACTGATCTTCTTATCCAACTCTTGACAAATCTTCAAAAAACGTTGAACTACTCTTACAATGTCAATCTAGATGACAAAATTTGATGCATCACTATTCAGTTTAATGTAAATGTGGCTCAGGACTCACAGAGAAAAGTGGGAGAGGAAGAAAAAAGGAAGGAACATGGGATTAGACAAAGTCATTGCAATGCAGATACAGTACAGATAGAGATACACTGACGCACACACAAACAGAGCCAGGCAGGCAGGCATGCAGGCTCAGCCGGTCCACCCCACGTCAGAAAGGACAGGTGTGAGTGTGTTGGTAGCCTGGAGGCACTTCACAAATTCACGTGATAGGGGTGTGATAGTCTCCGCAGGTCCCAGAGGAGAAAACATTTTAGCATCATGCGTGTATCCTGGCCCTGACTAACGTTCACCCCCATGGATCACACATTCCACTCAGCTAAACAGCCGTGAGCAGTCGGTGTGTTTCGGCGAAGTACATTTCTACGCAGCTAGGGATGCTTATGGACACACAACTGCCTGTAATGCTCACATGCACACACACAGTGCCCCTACACCTGAATCAGACCCTCTCAGGAGGCACTGAGGTGCATCGCTGAAATTTAAACCCCAGCACAGACCAGCACTCTTCACCGCTGAGAGGCAGAGCAGTTCATCCTGAAAGATGTAATTTCCCAGGGAGTGGGACATGTGGAGGGGTGCAAGGACCATGCAAAGTGGGCTGAAGTGGGAAAAGATAAAGAGGCAACTTTTGGATTAAAAAGAAATTGAATTGTGTGTTCTTTTGCATATTAGAGTACGGACACTATAGTATTATGATGCACAAAGGAGGTTCTAGAGGAAAGTGCTTGCCATTAAGTGCATAAGTGTGATTTTTAAAACGGCTGCAAACTAGATATATCATATAAAGCACAGAGGATATTGGTTTTTCCTTTCCGTTCTTCCCGTGCTCAGATATTTGCTTTGGCCGCTCCGGTTTCCTCCACTTTGCAAATACATGCAGGTCTAGTGAGACTGGAGACTCAAATTTGCTCATTAGTGTGAATTTCAGCATGAAGAAGTGTGTCTCTGTTTGCTCTATGAATGATTGGTTACCTGTCCAGGCCATTTCCATGTCTTGAAACGCTCCCAGCATCCCTGAATAGGAAGCTAATGGAAAATGTATGAATGGATGAAAAATTTTCTTGTTAAGGCTACATCCTCATTGGTTTCTTACATTAAGCCAGTTAGAGACATTAGTGCTTTATGATCCTTACAAGAACAGAAGAGGAAATGTGTCACAACCATCATGTTTGCCATCTTGGCGATGCGGGCGAGTGTGTGTGCACCCACTTGGCAGTTAAGAGTCATTAAAAATGGGCGTGAGGGAGCCATCCAGCGGTTTCTTGTCATTAATGAAGAACAGCACGGACAAAAGCAGGAACCCACACACACACACAAACAGTATAAACATGAAATAAGGCACATATGCACACATCCAAATACACCCACTCTCTGTTTGTCTTTGGCTCTTGGCTCCCTGCTGTTCTGTGCTACAAACACGTTTTTTTTTCTTCCTCTTTTAACGGTCGCATAAGTGTGATGACCCCATAAATACATCCAGACACAGACAAACATGTAATTTTACAAAATAAACAATGCATGTGTGAAGTGCTCTGGAGGACTTTAGGGTCACATGCTAGAAAAATAACAGGAAAACAAACCACAAAGAGGGATATCTGGAGGTTTATTTAAAGAAAAGCATGCTCAATTTCCTCAAGCCTTGATCTGAAATAAAAACCTCGCATGATGATCTAACAGTCAGATAAAGTCAGTGTGAATGGGCCATTGATAGGTGAAAGAAGGATGGTGAAGTTGTGTGACAAGCCGTTCACTCACCCCCTTTACTTCCTGGGCCAACAACCCTCACCACTTCCAGGCGAGTATCTTAAAAGAGGATGTTGTGTGTTTGGAGCTGCTCTGCACTTTCTCAACCACAGCTCTATCACTTCAAAAGCTTAGCCCCTGAACTGTTTGCTTACAAGCTGCACAACACTGATTGTATATATGGCAAACAGTCTGTAGGCTGGAGTACAGTACGCACAGCTCACACAGGAACTCTCGCTATCACTTTGGGGGATGTTTCCTCTGCTCAAGGCTGTCATCTAGTGGCATCTGACTCAAGAATACTGAAAGAAGATGCACTACTGTTGTTACACTTTCTTAATTGTATCATAATGGGAAAATAGTCTTGTATATTTTAAGATATTTGCCTCCCCACTCCTCTCTGGGTGCTCCCTTTCCATTCCTCTCCCTTTCTTCTACTTTATTCTGAGCATGGTTTGAGTTTCACACAGCTGTGTGAGCCGGAACCCCTGCTGTGATTTGTAGCGCTATAATGACTCGTTCTCTGCTGAGCTTCTCCTCCCAGACGTTGAGATAAGAGCTCTCACCTTACCTCAATCAACAACTGAGAGGCAGCGGAGGGCTTCCCTGAGTGGATGAGGGCAGAAGGTGACCTGAGGGCAGGGGAGGCAAGGCGAGAAGGGGTGGAGGACCTGCACCTGTCCAAACTCCCCTGGTTACAGACAGGTGCACTGCACCTGTGCCACATCTGTTCAGTAACTTAAATGTGTGGCACTTAGACACTTCTAAATACCATCTGTGAGCTCTGAAGTTTTTCTCTCTCGCCTTCACACACTGACCACCCTGCCTCTTAAAAAAAAAACACACACCCACACAGCCTCACATCCAAACTCCCTGTGACACAGACTGTTACATAGCCTGTATGTTATATCAGATGCTCCACACGCCTCTCTAAAAAATAAGGATCATTGTTTTAGATAGCGATACAAGTCTAATCACTTTCCCTCCATCAGATGGCCGACAGATGTGTGAAGCCTCTTTTCATCAGATCTGATAAGGACACTGTGATATATAAACCCCCACCTCTGACTGCAGGGATGCTTTGTAAAGGTTTGAGAGGGGAATGTGTGTGTTGTGCATGTGGAGCCTTCTTCTACAAGACTATTTCAACATTTAGGGAATACACTTATTTATTATCTTGCAGAGGGTTAGATGAGAAGACTGGTACAACTTTCATATTTTTTTTATGGTGCACATAAAGCCACAGCTGGAAGCAGGTTAGCTCAGCATAAAGACTGATAACAGCCAGTTTTGCTTTGTCCAAAGGTAACAAAATCTATCTATAAGCACTTATTGTGCACTAAGTGGTACGCTACATCTTGTGTGATCTTTTTTTTTCTAAAGTCAAAGTGTAAACATGTGGTTTTACAGTTCTCTTGTTTCCAGTCTAGTCTTTTTGCAAATTGCGTGCATTTTGGTTGGTCCTCTTCTTAAATGATCTCTTTCTATTAGTTCTTTTTAAGGCTTGTAGATGATTTGTGTTTCAGATAGAAATTGGGTAAGTATAAAGTATATCTTCGTTGTGCGTGTGTGTGTATGTAAATTGTAGTGTGCCAGCTGATTCAGCAGTCTGAAGGTCACTTTCAAACAGAGGGGAGTTTAATCAGGAGCCATCGTTCCAAAGCATGGGCCCTCTCCTCCTACAGGGAGTTCCCCTTTGAAAAAAGAGGTCTGTAGAGGACAGAGGAGAAGGGAGGAAAGGGCAGAGGTGAGGTGGCGAGGAAGAGGACAAGTGAGGAGAACTGGTGGAGGTAAGGTGGAGTGATAAAGGATTTGGTGGGAATAGAAAAGAAGAGGAGCGGTGCCTCTTTTTATTTATCCGTGTTAAACAGTTAAAATATGTGTGTTATTTGTAAATTAGGTCTAAAATCATTTAATTGCCACTGAATTACACCATGAAACTGTGCAGTAAGCATCCAACATAAAGTAAAACCAGATCTCACAAGTATACACATATAGACACACACACACTAACACACAATGAATTTCCACAACGTCTGGACAACATTACGTCCTGTAGAGAGGAACCCCCCCCCCGCCCCGAGCCCGCCCAAATTATAGTCTGCATCATTGGAGACTGAGGGCTTAGAGAACATTGTGGTAGAGAAAACACCCCTCACATACAGTAATAGGGAGTGCGTTAAAACCATCATCCTCAACAGACAGGGGTCTTCTGTTGTGGCGAAGACATTAGTCATTTACGTCAGACAAGTGAAGACATACAGAGAGGACAGAAGTGATAAGTAAAGAAAGGAAAGGTCTCAAACTGTCTTGCGGAATTCAATTTTGCTTGATGATGATAGACACTGTGGGAACTGTAAACAACACGCACCGCAAACGATGGCGAGCCGGGTATCATGTGATGGTGCCTGGAACTTGGGGAAGTGTGGTGGAAAGGCAGGGGCCCAACTGATAAACAGAGCCGAGGGGTAATGTACATAAAGGCCTGCTGCACCGCTCTCAAGAGATGAATAATGAGCTGGGCTGCATGTAAACTGTGGTTGGAAAACAACAAAAGCTGCTGACTAACTGTAGTGGTGTGTGGCAAGGTGGGGACGCCCTGTCATTTGGGCTCCTGCCCGCACAGGGAGGCCTCTCTGGCCCAAACATGCTCCCTTTGTCGGAGATAAAACAGAACTCCGACTCTACATGTAGTACGACATTCTGTTTTTAGATTAGATTTAAAATTAAATACAACAGAATTTCTAAATCAGATCAGTCAAAAATCATGCCAACCCAGGTCAATCTACTGTACAAAAGCTTCAATAACAAAAGTAAAGATTGTTATCTATGCAAGATTTTAAATGCCTAACCAAAAACAAACAGTTACATAAAAGGAAAAAAACACATTGTTTACTGCATTTGCTTTAAATGTAGACATTTACTGTTTCCTTGAAATTGTAATTATGAAGACTTTTGTCTCTAATAGCTACATGTATTTCCATTAAGACATGAAGAAAACAGGTCAGTTTTAACAGCTTGTGTTGCAAATGAGGGGCCATGGAGTTTTAAAGACATATTTTGCCAAGCCAAGAGGAAGTAATGAAATCTACTATAAAATTATATTTAAGAAAGTTTAGAATCCAGCAATATTAGAGACTAAAAGTCCAGTTATGAGCGTTGCTTTTCCTCAGTCTGACTCCAGTCTTTCCAACAGATCAATGGAGTGCCCCTCTAATATTTTACACCACAGGCCTGTTGTCAAGTTCTTTAAAAAATAATTAGAGAGGTCTTAGCATTCAGCTAGTCAACGGCCTATTTGCAATAATTGCCCTGAATTATTAATAATCAGCACTTCAGACAGGACACTTATTTTTTTATCAATTTATTTGCAACAAAGTAGGTACAGGGATACAAATAATGATAATTAAAACAGTAAAAAGGAATTTAAAAAGGTTAAAAAAAAACTATTACAAATAAATTAGCACACTGTATTCCACTTAGAGTGAATTGACAAGAGTGTCCTGACTTTCTTTTCATTCGCTAAAAACTTTCTGAAGTGATTTTCTTCAATCTTCGTCCAGTCATTCACTTTCCATTAACACTAGGTTTATTGTCCTCCTTGTTGCACCTTTTGTTTAGTCCACTGAAATACTTCTCTCTGAAGGCATTGTGGCCTTGGTAGGGGCTGAAGCGTGGGTCTGCCAGATGAGCGAGGCTGTCTAATTCCTGGTAGGAGACAAAGACAGAGATTATTGTTCTGAAGTTACTTAAACTCGCTGCCTGAAAGAGCTGCCAGTTTTTCCTCATAAGAACAAACAAGAGAACTTCTTGCAGTGTATAGCCACATAATGCACAGCTGAATATAAACTGAATTAGATGTATTATTTTTCACCTTTCACTTGTTTTTTATTGTAAAAAACATGCTTCCTTATACATCTTGCTAGTCAAATTTACAGCTTGTTAAAGAGCGTTATGAGAAAACTAAATGAAATAAAAACACGCAGCTGCTAGTAATGCATCTCACCCCAAAAGCAGCATGTGTTAAGCATGTGTTAGACCTACAAATGTGATAACACTATATCAATATAAAGGTAATTTAGATGTGAAAGTTGAAACAGATCTCGCTTTTTCAAGTCAACGATGGAACTCCCATGACATGTTTGTATAATATTGGAATCACAAGGTTTACATACATACTTTTCTCATATTTGCAAGCAGTAACAGGACAGTACTCATGTATATTAACAATATATATGAACTGTTATGAATCCCCTTAGTTAAACAGTTTGTCTTGGCTGCAAGGTAGCCACCGCTCAACGGAGGGTCGAAGAGAGATGCTGGAAATACGAATAATGAGGTGAGTCGAGTTGGAAGTGATGACTCCAATGCTGGGCCCTGTAATTTGTCAGAGACACCTCTCTTTTGCTTGCTCACGCTGCCAAGCAACCTGGAAACGGTTTTCATGACCTCTCCGAGGGAAAAGTCCGGGTAACAAGATCGACAACATAACCATGACCCCAAATTAATAAGGAAAGAGGGCCATAAACAACTAAAAACAGTGGAAATAACCACTCAGCCTTTGCCAAAAAACCATAAAGGTGCAGGGTTACATAGGTTTAGTGTTAAATTGGGCAAATAAGTAATTTATGGTCACCAAACACATTATGTCACACTCCATAAAAAAGAAAATGTGAGGTTTCAAAGAGATTTTTTTTTGTACTGGTTTAACATGAAGTGTTTACAGCAATTAGGCCAAGCACTTTATTGCCAAAACACAGAAAACTGTGTGGACACGTGCACATACAAGCACCCTAACACGACTGAGTGTTCAGCAACAAGCTAAGAAACCTGGTGATTAAGTGCAGACAGGTGAAAACTGAGGTGTCCTCGAAAAGGACAAACTGTGACCTCAGATAGATACCAGTCAGATAAGATCAAACAACTGTGTGTTTGTGCGTGCGTGTCATACAAGGGCTTTTATGGGAGCAATTTGGGGTTTTGAAAAGCAATGGATGCCAGATCCAGAGATGGATTGTTTTCCATATGATGTGTGATTAAGCCATTTAGGGTTCCAGTATAAAAGAAATGAGCCAATCATAGCCAGATGGTGAGGATTTACCCAGACAGACAGCGAGACACCATCACTTCCATTAGGCTGACATGTAGAAAACATACACATGCACAAACTACATGCATGAACATGACACATACTTGTGCAGTTACAGATACAAACAGTTCAATAATCTACACATAAAAAACTTGAAAGAACAGGCACACACATGCTTTCATTTTACTGAGTCATATCTGTGTTGCTGTTCATGCTCATACATAAAAGCAGTAAACAAATGCTGCAGCACACACAGGTTGTTAATGTGCAAATATGATGTCACCCATCACTATGCAGCCACAAGGCAGTATGAAGGTATACAAGGCACCATGTATTTAGAAATCCTTGTATGGCCATTTTTTCATCACCAATTAAATTACAGATGCTCTGCTGTCTATTAATCAGATGCCGTATAGAGGCGATCAACTGTAATGCACAGGAAGCACCACCAGAGGTCAGTCTGTACTGGTGGAACAAGCAGCTGCGACTGTGAGAAATGAGGCTAACTTTACAGCACAAGTAAAAAAAAAAGTAGTTTGCATTTTTTTGCTAATAAAGAATGTATTTTTGAAAAAAGTCATGAAAACACTACAAGATAAAAAGGTTTTTTATATATACTTTTTTTATATTATCTAACCAGCAGAACAACATCAAGTCTTTTCTCAGATATTCAGCTCAAAAAGAAAAGCAACTAATTCTCACATGGAACAAACTGGAAACAGAGAAAGTTTGTCATTTTTGCCTGAAGAAAAGTAACAATTGCGTGGCAAAATAGCCGCCAATTAATATGCACAAACCTCAGGCTCCTTGATCTTCTCCATGGTGATCAGGCGTCGTGAAGTGTGGCTGGATAGCGTCTGCTCACAGTTGCTGATGAGCAGGAGACATGGATGTAGAGGGACCATCTCCTCACAGTACCTGAAGAGGGGGGCACTCACAGTTACACATCAGTCTCCAAAAAAATTCAAGAAGAGAGACAGAAAAGTAGAGTAGTTCAATGTCCTATAGGATGGTACCAATAATTTTCTGCTTTCCAGAAGGGATTCACTTTTATTTATAACGTTCCATATTGTCTAGAGGCTACTGAGATGTTTCTGTCTCACCATAAGAATCACTAAACATTTGACCAGTGCAGTCTTACCACAGCTAAGGTAGCTCATTTTGTGTGAAGATGAAGGTGGAAAAAGTGACTCTGACCTGACAGGTCGACTGCTGGCTCTGTCATCACCAGCCAGGCCAGGTTAAGGCCTATTAACAGCAGATGATGTATGTGTTTGCATATTTGTGTCAGTAGCACTTTCTCATGGCCGCCATCACAGCGGCAGCAACAGTCCCGACTCTAAGCCAGATTTGCACGTCACTGTTTGTCTGCCCTGTTGCCATGGCCATGTGTTGGTCTCTGTGGCAATGGGATGTTTGGTTGTCATGGAGACTGGCAGTGATGCAGTCAAGCAGCAATTCTCGCCTGCCAATCAGGAGTCATTGGTTGAAAGCCCTACCTGTTGAGCTGGTGCTAAGGTCAAAGCAGAGGCAGAGGTCATGTTTTTTCATTTTTTTCACTTTTCATTATAGTCTATGACTTTGTACAGGACACCTTTATACATAAAACTACTGCTCACTGATGTTGTGTAATTGTAAACTGTATTTTCCATGCAATAGTTATGGTTAAAAAATCAAAAACAATTATTTTAAAAATACAAAAAAATCCTTATCTTTTTTGTCATGTGACATGTGGAAGTTATAGGTGTTATTAGGAAGAATGTGTGGCACATCTTAGTATAAAGCATCTGCAACATTCCTGGTGTGTATGATGTGGTGTTTAAAGATCTGTTTGCGTGCGTGTGCGTCTGTGTTATGTGTTCCAACATTTATAACAAGTGAAAAAATGATGACCTGTAAATGCAAACATGGCTAATTTATACTCAGTGGCACATATATCACCTTACTTCTGACAATACAGCCACTTTATTTCTTTGCATCACTTGTTTATGTTGTAATTAGGTCACTTTATGGTTGTGATGACGGATGTTTCATCATCTGTCTTGATACTTTTTCCTCATTTATTTTTAAGGGGAGACAGAGAAGAGAGTTTCAGGGGTCTGACCTGGTCTAGACGCCGTCTTTCGATGACAGAACCTTGTGTCACCAGTCATCACACACGCACACTCTCACACACAAACACAAAACAATGAAGCACTCAGACACACACAATCCCCAGTGTTTCTATCACTGCCATGGGCGCAGATGCACACATATGTGGGGGTGACAGAAACCTGATATCTTTCTCTGTAGAGTCCCAGATTAAGCCCAGGAGACAGGCTATGTCTGGGCTTACACACACAGACACATATATCCAAAAACACACATGACTCTCATACTCACACACACACTCAGGTCAGCCTGAACAGTGCAGAGGCAGATAGTTCACATATCTGACTGGCCTGGTCTCAGACGTTTATTTTGGCACAGCGCTCTGACAGGCACAGAGTCAAGCACCGGTAGATGACTAGCAAAGACAAATGTGTGAACATGATGACACACATGTATGCATGGGCTCATACGCAAGACCACACACATTCATGCATATAGTACAGATGTATATGGACGCAGGGATATGAGCAAAGGTCCAGAGGTTTGCTAGGTGTGTTTGTGCCTACGCCTTCACTTTCACTCGCATACATGCTGGAAAAAATAGAGGACGTGTGATTATCTCATCTCTTTCCCGGTCTTATAATTAAAAAGGCTCTTTTCCTTCCCAAACGTCTGCTTCTGCCTCTGTCTGTTGTGGTTCATACCTTTACAGTCAAACACCTGCACTTTAGAGTCAGCACTTTGCTTTCTGCTACGGCACAGAACATTTAACAATGAACAACTGTGTTTCAGAAGAGTCTTCCAATGGATCAAACTTATAAGGGAGCTGACAGTTGTGGTTTACTGTAACCCAGCTGTTTGAGGAGGAAAACCTCAACACACCTGTATACAACTCTATATAAACACTGTCATTCATGCAGGTGGTTGCACATACAGGACAAATTTTTTTTATAGGAGCGGGAATGGAATACTGCTACAGGGAAATGCTGGAAGGTTGAAAACTCACGTGGAAAAGTGTGGCGGAAAAGGCTTTGGTGTGCCAGTCTACTGGACTCAAGCCTGCAGACTGGCACTTCAAAGTTTCAAAGCTTTTCAGACACATTTATTCGTGAAAAGAGATTACAAATAGACTCCACTTCTGCCTGTGTTACATGCACACTTCCCTAAATTAATTGGTAAAGCCAAATTTCACTGGAACCAGTGATTATATTTCATAAAATAAAATCATGTTCATATTACAATAATCTGTTGCTTGATACTGTTTAGTTTTTTAAGGGAGTTCATTAGATCTTCACTACATCGAGGTTTTGCTTAAAAAGGCCTGTGTTGCGCAGTTGTGGTTTATGGTATTAGCCTGCCCCCTGTTGACACAGATTGTTATTTAGAAAAAGACACCACTGAAGAACAGTTACAAATCAAAATACATGAGAACAAAATACATTTCAAATCTAGTTTCAAAAATATAGAAAAAATCTCCCTAAATTAAGTCATGTTTTAAAACAACAACAGTGAATTTGTCCTTTCACCAGTCTTACAGTTTAAATATCAGAAATCAGCTAGCTTTAAAGAGCTGGATGATACTGTAAGAGGTTAAAGTTCCTCAGGTTTGCATAGGTTACTAATAGCAGAAAGTTCATCATACTACAGACCTTCACATTAACAGCTTAAGACACCATATAATGAGTCTATACTCACTCTGGTCTGTAGACAGGCAGCCAGTACACCAGCCTCCCACCCATGACCAGGTGGTGGGCAGAGAACTTTAACAGATCTGTGAAGATGTCACTCAGGTGGTACGCCTGTGAGACAGGCACGTGAGACTCTGCGTAACTGAGCAGAAGGATCAAATGAACACAAACAGGTTTAGACCAGAGAAACAAGACATAACAAACAAAACACTTTAAAGTTACTTACTGCCTCTCTGGGCAGTTATTTAGAATTCAAAAAAATGTGACCAAAAATTATGTCTAAGAAAAGTCTCAAAGTAATAGAAAAATAAATAAAGTAATAAAGACAATCAACAGGAGGAATAATATGACATTAATGTAATACAGTGTATTCTGATTTTAAACTTTAAGTGATGTGCTGAGTATTTACATATCTCGCAATATATTACAATTCATTGTCTTTTTTTGCTTATTGTAAATTTTGTTCCCAAAGAAACACTGTGTCAACATAACGAGACACAGTTTTCAGGCTGGTCATCTCGACTCAATCACATTCATTGCAGAAACATTAAATGTCAGACAGACAGACCAACTGACTCTTTAACAGAAACCTACCTAAACTGCTGACATGACCTCAGATAACCTCAAAAGAAAAAAATGAGCACCATCTAGTGGATAAAAAGGTGAATTGATTTTTAAAATTCTATTTTTAAAAATTACTATCTACACTTTAATAATTTGTTTAACATGAGATGGATTCTTGTGAGCCCATGTATCAACAAATTATTGCCACACAAAATATTGCAATACTGAGCTTTGTTGATTTGTGTCCCCTATACAAAGTTGCTGATCATTAACCATGAAGAGGCAGGAGTCTGCAGGTTTTAATCCCTTGCAAAGATTCAGAAAATTACAGAGGCCAAGGTCCATTTTATCATTAAGTCATGAAGAATCAGGTGCACTTACACGCCTTCAGGGGATTTGATAATGTCTTTGTGGGAGCCTGTTCTTCTTGTGGACTCACGGATACCGTATGGAGCTTCATCAAAGAGACCACAGAGGGATCACAAACAAGACAACACAAAGTAATCACACAAAAGGCTATAAATACACTGTTCACAAGTTTTAACAATCAGCAGGCCTAAAGTGTTAATAACGGTCTGTTAAAGCAAAAACAAAGGACCTACGATCAGTAATAATAGCATCAAATAGTGCAGCTTTCCTCCACACAGGCTTGGATGCATCAGACACCATTACGTCTAAATACATGTTCTCTGCCCCATACTGCCGCAGGTTGGCTCTGATATTCTCATCAGGTCCTCGCCATTTCTGGTTTTTTCGGCTTGACCTTCCTGGTAGAAAGAGACATTTTCAGAAAATTTGGATGGTGTCTGAAATTGATTTGTCAGAGTGAGTCCTGCCACTGGTGGGTCTAAAGACAGAAATGATTTGAAGCAACATTTGCAAGCCTGAATTAAAGTGAAACTTTGAAACTCTGAGATAGGGCAACAATCCAAAAATATAAGATAGTAAAGTTGATGTGCCATGAAAGCTCTGAGCAGATTAAACCTACCTTTGCCATGAATAGTGTTGAAATCAATATCTGTTCCACAGACATAGGCTCTAAAATGAGAACATGCTACCAAAAGGCTTCCTAAAACACAAAAGACACAAATTTGAAACCATTATTGACATAAATCTTCACAAGTATGTGACTGTCTATTGCTATACACATTAGATTTAGTGATAGGATCCTCTCACCAGTACCAACGAACGGGTCAAATACAAGGTCATTCTCTTTGACCTTGGCGTGGTTGGCCATAATGAATGAGAGCCCAGCATCCATGCTGGTGTTTCCTATAAAGTGTCTGTTCTTCACACTGTGGGAGCGAATCAGTTCACGCTGTCCATCTGCTATCTGGTGCCAGAATTTAAAAAACAGATTAGTTGCAGATCAGCTTTTATCGGTCAAATGTCAGAAAACAGTCAGTAGCATCTCACCCATCGGCCAAAATAGACGTAGTCTGGATGCTCAGGGATGTTGTTGGGGTCTGTGCCATAATCCTCCAGCAAACAGAAGATGTGCTCAGGGCTCTTCAGGCTCACTGTGCCTTCAAATGGAAGATACTCCATAGCCTGGTAGGACAATGCAAAACATGGCATTTTGCATATAAGCACAGGCATTTAAACTAATACATACCCTACATATGTTTTTTTTGTTTTTCCATATTAATTTATTCATTTTCACACATATTAACACACACACACAAACATGCACTCACGTCAATCCTTTTGATTCTGTCAGCAAACTCCAGAGTCTTATTAAAAGTGTAGACATTGATTCTGTAAGTTGAGTCTTTGTGCATGAAAGGTGACTGTAGGAAAATGATGAGGAAGAGCATAAAGAAAAATGTAACATATTAACTTCTATTATGTAACTGTGGAAATAGGTCTGTCAAACATAAATAGGACTAGAGGTCGAAGCGTCACCATGTTCGCTGCCGGGTAGTTCAAGAGGGATGTTCTGAGTTCACTGTGTGTTCGTCCATGGCCCCATAGCTCAAAAGCAGACCTGGCAGGATAACACAATATGAACTGCAACTTCAACTCAGCAACTTCAGTGCACTAAAAAAAACTCTCAAGGTAGCAAGGCACAGATTAAGGTGGATGTGCAGCATATTGAGGTAATTCTCTCACTTACCCTCCCACAAAGCTAAAACACTTACTTTGCACAAACAGATCTGGCCATAATGCCACATACATCCTCCTCAGACAACCCATCCAGACACCAGAAAGGAGACTACAGGGAAGAGACAAGAAGAGAAGTGACTTTGAGCAAATTAAGTCTTGGGGACATAAACCTTCAGATGTGGCAGCTGTCAATTTATCAGAAGAAAAGGGACAAGAATTCAAAAAGGTAGATTAAACTTTCAAACCTTTTCTTTGAAGTTTGGACTAGGCTGGAATGGTTTTCCCCTGAGAGCCAGCAAAGCCTTGATCTCCTGCACGAACGAAAACACAGAGCATAAGCACTGATACATGTTCCGTAATTTAATTAAGTTTGCATACCCATGGGATGCATATGCAATAACATTCCTAGTTAGCACCTAGTTTGTTTTAAAGGTTGTTATTTATGTGAAGTATCATACAGTTGTTTTCACAGGCAGAGCAGAATGTTATAAATAAACTAAAATTCATGTGTTAAATTAGTTAAAGGTTCCCCGTGGGGGGAATGGGACATCACAGGAGCACTGTTGGGGTCACAAAGTGGGGGTTACAATAACTGATAGTTATCATGATGATGTACAAGTGTGCATAACTGCAGGCTGAGTCTTTAATGTTAAGTTTTACAGGTGTACTAACATGCATATTAGTCCTAAACTCTATAGATGTCATACGGTATGATGACAAACACAAATGATCCGAGTTTGTCACCATGATGATACGATCTCACGGAGGGGGGTCAAGTGGTGCCAATGTTTTCACGTGCTACATCTCATAACAAAACATTGGCATGTCCTAACGTGAAACCAACACAAACGAAAACCCGCCTCTACAGTAACAAATGAGTTTTTAAAATAAATTAGCAAGTGGCTAATGTAGCATACCAAGGAAGGAGGTTCTGTCTTCAATGTAGGATCTTTTCAAGAATAATTTAACTTGAACATTTACCGTATGAGGTATATAAAAGCTAAGAACTGCTTAAAAGAGTTACCGGCAACCTGAAGTCCAGATTATCTTGAGCGAGATGTAGTAGATACTGGAGGCATGATCGACTACTGGTGGTCGCCATATTTGTTGCGGATTCATAATACATCCGACTGGAAAGCGGACCCCAACACAAAGTACCGCCTGGTGACCAAAATACCATAAATGGAAAAGAATGAGGTATTAACTTTCATTGTTAGCACAATACTTTGGATGAAATATGATTGTTTAATATGTTTGTTATTTTGTGTGATTATTTTAGAAGTACCTACAGACTGATAACCACTGTTTCCACTAGCTGCTGTTAATTTGACAATTCGTCGAATTTAAGTAGACATAATGTTTATTGGCTGGTTGTCTTGTTTTTATTAAAACTATAAACTGTCATGCACAAGCAGCTCTTGATTATCTATAACTCAATATTTTGCACTTGCATGCCCGGATAAACTCATCTCTGGCTGTAATCTGCTTTACCTCAGTGGCACCTTGTCTTTCTCTCTGATCAAGGATTGGCTGTCGGAATCTTCTCTAAAAGGCCATTGGCCGAAACATATGTCCATCATAGCGGTTTTTCCTCGGGAAAGAAAAGCGTCCGTTCTCTTGCTGCTGTCAGCATAGTTATATTGTAACCACAGGAGTGGTTTGCACTTTGGCTACAATGAAACATTATTGCAGGTGAAGTAAGGATCGAGTAACATTTAACATGTAAGTTGAACCATGTTTGGTAACTATCTGCTCCAAATCTCTGAAAGCTTGTATAGATATAGCTTACTTCACAAAGACAGATTTTCACTTTTTTTGTTTAGATGATGAACTGATATCCATTTGGTCAAACTGTATTTCTTCTTTTCTGTAGATTTTATTAATTGTTATTTCATTTAATGTCCAGATTGTAGGCTAAATCTGCTAAACATCACTGAACTCCTAATCAGTGATGCCTAGTCATAGATTAAATCTATGTAATCTTCTCCTCAGCAGAGCTAATGATGGGGACTAAGAGTCAGAGCACCACAGTCATGGAAACTGAAAATGACGTCCCTGCTTCTGCTCAGCTGCCTGACGACACTGCAGTATGCATTGCTTCTGTAAAAGGCTTAAAGGAAAACTGGCAGAAGTGGTCCAGTGAGCACCAGGAGTACCAGAAGCACAACCCTTTCAGTCATGACACCAGGCCCAATGTGGTGGTTCCTCAAAGGGGGCAGGACGACTACGGGAAGCCCCTGCAAGGCTCTATGACAGAGCAGCGGGGGAAAGACGCCCACACACACATCAGCAGAGAAGTTCAGGAGCTATGTGAGGTGATAAGGAACATTGGGGAGCCTGGAGACAAAGATGGAGTTGGCAAAGTGACTGTGGAGTTTGGGAAACTGTTTGAGCATTACGTGACCATCTCAAATAAACTGGTGGGGATTCTTCTACGAGCAAGGAAGCAAGGGCTGGTCAACTTTGAGGGGGAAATGCTTTGGCAAGGGAAGGATGACCATGTAGTTATTACTCTGATGCAGTGATCAGAAACTTGAATTTGCATTGATGAGTTGATTTGTTATGTATGCAGAGGATGCAGTGGTCAGCACAAAGCTACTTTATGACAGAGCTCACTTTAGTATTAAACCTCTCATTGTGCTTTAGTATTATGATGGCAAATTTATTTAGAGGACAGAAAATTTAAATATAGAGATTTTAATTGAATAAAATACATAACTCACACCACCTCCCTCAGGAATGTACTTGAAGCATACTAGTGAATTTTCTCACTATGATACCAACACAAAATGTACTACATCTGCTGTAGCAAGTGCAGATACAGTACATGCCATAGGTGGAAAAGTACTTTTAAACTTGAAAGAAATAGATATAAGTTACTTACAAATACAGTCAATATTATGAATGTGAGTCAAGCAAATAGAAATACCAATTAGCATTATTTGTCTGTTAAAATCGGTCCTAAAATTGGTCTGTTAATATTAGAGTTTTCAAAGTAATTAATAGCATAAGATGAAAAGCATTTGAATCTTAACTGCAGGTTCATTGACCAAAAATAATTACACCATTTATTTCAAGTCATGACAACATATGACAAACAAATATTTATAAGTATTAAAAGGGAAATATTGGTCATAAATTGAAATTTTACATCAGAGGTATAATGGATTTAATATATACTTCATCCAAATATTGCCCAGGTGTTGCCAGTTTGACTTGTTAACAAGAGTGGGGAAAATAACAATCCAGATCGTGGCTGAACCAACCCCTTCCCCTACATTCCCTTGAACAGCTTTTACAGTGAGGAGAAAGTGGAGGAGTGGGCAGCTGAAATGACATCAGAGTGGGCAATGAGAATGAACCGAAGCCAAAGAGAACATGATGCTGCCTGTGAGAGACAATATGGTGCCATAGGACAAACCTGATCCCACTTGGCTTGGGTGCTTCAGAGTGTGTATTAATTACAAGTGTGCTTTGTCATTTAGGTGATCTTATTTCAGTTTAAAAGTTTGTATACCTGCATCACAATGAGATAGATGCAACAAGTTAAATATGGCACTGTAATGAAGTCAGAACCATATAGTGCACTATGCCAGTACATGCCATAATATATACTGCTGCTTAAAGTAATGACCATGCATTTTTAAACTACCGGTAATATTTTTCTATCAAAACACAATGGTACATCGAGCATTTTTAAGCACTACCTATGGCATTGTTGAAATAAAGAAAGAAAACAGTGGCCTCTGTTATTGTGTTTCTTTGGGTGCTTTGTGAACTGTAAGCACTGACTGGTGTAGTTAAACTAATGACTTGAAAGAGACTGTAAGATGATAGCAATGACTCACTACATTAGAAACACTGAAAACCAGCAATACAATATTTATTCTACATTAAAGTAATTCTTAAACATTCAATTAATTTTTAAAGTGCAAGATGTGTACATTACATACAATATGATTTCATTTCCTAGTATACAGTGTATTATTCACTCCATTCAGCAAGTAATCAGTGCATATTATCTTAAAACAATCCTGAGACATTATATCATATTAAATATAATAGAGCATATATTCAAAATGACCTCCCTGTATATGCCTGTTGAGATCATTACATATATTTCAGTGTCAGAGGATGACTAAGTGGCTTAGAAGAACCTTGTAATTAATTAATGATGTTGACTTTGCTTCAGCCCACTTTAGCTTGACCACTAGATGCACATCAGTAAGGAGAAAACTCAACATAGTTCAAGAACTTATGGGATACGCAGCTGTCCAATATAATTAACTACAAATACATTGTATATTCCTAGAATCTAAATTCATTTTTGTTATTCATGCATGAAATTAGACCTGCAAAAAAATTAAGGCAGTCCTGCATTTCAAGAAATCAAACATTGTCAATTGTATTTTTTTACTTAAATTCACTGAGGTCACCCTCCTCGGCTTCACTTTAGATTTAGTGTAAAGAAAGGATGCCTTCAACAATAACAGCATGAATAACACAGTATGTTACTTGGTCCATGACATAAATATGTTTTATTACAGTGGATTAGCAGAGATTTTCTAACCTCTCCTGTGAAACCATGAAAACAGCTGTTTATCCTTGAATATCTGCATGACATGTAGCAATGATAAACATTTCACTTCATTCAAGCCCTCATTCAGCTTTCTGTCTGAAAGGTTTTGATGCACAATATTAAAGCCTCGGTGTGTCTTGTAGAAAATATGTCAGCAGCTTAAAACACTGTCTCTAGGAAAACAGACAGCACCTAAATGTGAGGATGTATTATCCAACATGGCATCTGCAAGAAGGTGAACGTTGCAATCGCTTCATCACAGAAAAACCAGTGATCAGTGGTTCCCTTCTTTAGAGTTAAGAAGCTCAATCAGCTGGTCTGCCTGCAATATAAATACAAACGTGGACAGAGCAGAAATTAGACTAACAGCAACACCGACAAACCTTAAAACTCAACCTGGAGAAACTCAAGTAGGTTTCTGGTCACTAAAAAAAATACTAAACTAAACGGCAATCATGTGCTGTCTAGGTAGATTGATGGCACACTGTCCTCTAAACAATTTCTTCTGTTGAACTGGATATTTAAACCATAAGCTGCTTAAGCATCAGGGAGCAAGGGCTGGCTTTATATTTTAAAGAAAGTGTCAGAAAATACATAACCTCCATATTTTTTCTAACACTCATGAATTATTTTATTTTTGTAAGGAAAAAATAGAAATAGTCTTACTGTGTAGTTTATTAAAGACAGGGAGAGACATAAAAGAACAAAACCCAAGTTGTTAAATTATTTAATATTGAATTATAATTTTAATGGTCTTTACTCTTTAAAACATGCTGCCTTCAAGTTATAAATGCTTAACAATAAAGTGGAACTAATTTTTTTTGTACTACCATTTTCACATTTTAAGGAGACATTTCTTTTTTCTTCCTTGACAACCTGATGATGCCACAGACTTGGGATCAATAAGCAATATTAACCTTTACTTATCCTGAAATAATGAATGATATTAATGTCTCTCCAATACAAATATTGGAGAGGGGGCTCACCGTGATAAACCAGTAGGAGTTGAGTCTGTAGAAAAGACGAGACACAAACCCCATTTGACTAGCAGGTGCTATGACATGAAGGTGTAAGTGTGTGACAGAGCAGAACGGGGGCCAATGAAAACCAAACCTGCACAGAAAGGAAAAAAATATTAAAATGGAAAAAGGTTATTAAAAATTTTATTAAACTTACATTTTAAAAATATAGCTAGCATGCTATAAAACTGACATGTCAAACTGATATGGTTAACATGTTATCGGACTTACATAGTGAACATATGGTTATAATTTTATCACACTTACATGTTAAAGTGATAAGATTAACATGTTATCAAAAATGTAACAGGAAAACTGAACTTCACCTTGTCCTTGGATAATGTAATCAAGTGATAAAATACTGTTTCCCCAACATTTTTTTTTGGGATATACCCTTTATAGAATTTAAATTGTTACACTTATTAGCGAAAACTAGATATGAATTAAGACATAAAACATTGAAAGTTGCTCACCTGACATCACTGAGATCTGCTACATTGTTTTTCTGGAGGACATCCTTCCCTGTCTCAACCATCTTTTTCACTGGTTATGACAACAGAAACAAACAGTAATACAATAGGTCACAAAATTAAGATGTTTTTTTTTTCTCAGAAGCAAAAAAGGTCAAATCGAATAAGACTATTGTTTTTGTATTTATTCTGCAACTATATTTTATTATTTGCTGAATAGTTACACAAGCTGCAGGTTCCTGTCCACTGGGTCAGTTAGCTATGCATTGTCACTATAGTTGTGTGAGTTGGCCTACATGAAGTGCAGCAACGTTTATACATTTCATTACAACTGCAACCATTTCCACAAGCACAAGAGGTAACGTGGTTGATTTAAACCTTACCTAATGGCACATGTTCTTTAGTGAGAGATTTACAGTTCCCGACATGTTTGGTTGGAACAACCAGGTAATGGTGGGGAGCTGCAGGTTTGATGTCTCTGAAACATGAGATCTCTTCATCCTGCAGCGGAGTTAAATGAATTAGTCAGCAAACACAAATTGATAGATCAGGACTGGAAGGATCAAATAGTATAGTCTGTGTCTTTTATTGTGACTAAGTTGCCTACAATAACCCAATGGTTTTCAAGATAAAAGATTGAGGCACATCTACAATTACAGCAAATCTATTAAGCTATAAAATGAAGGACTGCGGAATTATAGAATTTTCTGGACTCTAGTTGTACGGTTTTTCTTACATAAGGTCTGGTTCTTTGAATTGTTGTTTTTATTTGTAGTCTTGACGAAAACTAAATATCATCGACCACATCTTCACAACCCGCTGCCTCTTACCGCAGTCGTTTAATTTTAACGTTACAAAAGCAACAGGCTAACGCTAGCTAGCTAGCTTGACATTTAATATTATTTGATAACTGCAATATTCTTACACAGTGAAGAAGCTCCGTGCCCATTTCATTATTTATGATCTTGCAGAAAATACATTTCTTGTCATATCCTTCGGGTGGCACGCTGCTACTTTTGGCAATATCAACCTGTGAAGGTTGTGTAGCTTCGACTGCCGCCATTGTTATCAGAGGAGCCGTCAACAATCAGACCTGTACTGTCGATTGCAGAGCTCATCGAGCTAACAAGGGAAACCACAAGACTGCCGATCTCGACTGTGAGTGCTGGGGAAGCAAAAGTGGCACCAGAGTGCGCTGTGCTTCAATTTATTACATTTGGTAACTCTTTTCACGTAGTGCTCAAACACTCAAACAAAATCGTCCAAACATCCGTCCACAGACTTTTAGTCTACCTCTTTAGTTGTCGTCTTTAGGTCCTCAACAAGCCTCATAAACTCACCAGATTCCTTCATTAATTTAGTTCATTAGGTGCTTAGAAATTAGTCATCGCTGTATTTTAATTATCAACTAAGGTTTGATCACTCCGTGGACAATTTCGTTTTAACGAAGTGGATTTGATCATTTTGACAGACAGGCAATCGTATAAGTCCATGTAGTCTTATTAAAAGTGAAGAGTGAATCTGAGTTTTACAAAGGCAAAATACCTTAAAATAAACTTCTGACATCAATAGAGACCATGTAATGGTTCCAAGATATAGAGCAAGCATCACTAAGGTTGTTAAGGAGAAATAGGCTGGATTGTTTTATTTTATTTTATTCATGTACATTTTTCTATATTGTAACCTTGTGACCTTTTTGTTTTGTTTCCAATGAAGAGGGTGAATGAGACAGTAAGTCCCTGAGTGCAGACGTAAAATACCCCTTCTCTCACACTGAGAAGCCACACCACTCGGAAATTTGCTGTGGGTTTTTTCAGACGTCAATCTCTACACAGTGGGGTGTTTTGCTTGACATGAAAAGATCGACTACATCCTTTCTGAACCCTTCTAAGTGACAGATAAGAAGAACAATATAATACATTGTATAAAACATCAGGGAAAATGTGTGAGTTCCTTAAAGTACTCCTGCCTGTTGTCTGGGAGACATCTACTTCTGCTCCCAGTTCCTTATTTTCTGTGTGAATATTCAACTAAAAAACTGCCATTGTGGTTGTTCCATTTATCCTAACACCTCTTTGTGTTTTTGTTGTGTCCGTATAGCAGAAGCACAGTAACAAAAGAGAGAAAGCAAAGAGATAAGAGTCACACAAATTACAATGTATGCATAAAGTCCATTCCTATATTGTTGTCTTAGCATGAAAAAACAGCTTCCTCAGAGGAAAAATGGGATGTTTGGAGGGGTTTTATTCATATTTATATAAAAAGACAATGAAAACTTGGTTTTTCACCAGCAAAGACCAAATCTTAAAGTGTTTCCACAACAGAACAATAGTGGCAATGCCGGCACTGCCTGGTATAGTTTAATTCACACAGAAACATAAAGAAATGGCAGACAAACAGGAACAACGTGAAAGTTTGCCTTGCTTTTATGTAAAATTTTCCTAAAACACATTCAAAAATACATCAACAGATGAAGGAAAAAGATGGAGGGTTTTGTTAAGTGTTATTTTAAGTCTTCCTAAAAAATACTGTCCATGCATGTCCAAGTACTGTCCATGTAGGCAGGCAGGTATGTCACTTCTGAAAAACAGTAGTGACAGTTAACAGTTGAGGTTTCTTCTCTCACAAATGGCACACATCACAGAGTAATTGCATACAATGCAAACCTGCACTTTTATTGTTTAACCTGAACAAACAGGTCTTCATCTGCAGCTGTGATTTTCAAGTAAAGAACATAAGAACCAGACCTCATGTAAGAAAAGACTCAGCTGTACAATTAGAGTCCAGATAAGCCATTGTGGCCATATTACAGTGTTTTAACAATAAAAATTAACCTCTGTTGTCTTAAATATTTATCTGACCTTCTATATGCCAATTTTGTTTCATAAGCCTGAAACAATTAAAGCAAATAAGACACATGCACTCACAGACACATACTGTAAACACACATTTTACATTTTCACAAACACTTTTTAGGCAGAAAATCAGGTGGAAAAAAAGCTTTTCCTTAATGTGCTTACAGTTGTTCAAACCTTTTATCCAAACATGTTACTGTGAACTTTGTATTTTAATGTTTCTCCACAACCAAGAGAGGGCATGGAGGGCTTAAAGCTTCGGTGCCAGTTAATTACTGGGCTTTGCACAGGGCTACAGATGAATAGCCAGTACCTTAAAGCAACAGGACACCAAATGGCAGGTTTCATCCAGCTACTTGTCTTAAATGGGCACAGTTACTATCATAACATCCAGCCCGAAGAACCCCTAGAACAGACTTCATACCGTTTGTGGACTACTCTGAGCCAGGTGAACAGATGGTAACAACTGCTCTATCAGGATTTGTACAGTAGAGGCTAAACCTCACTCCTTTAAGGTCTAGTTTTGTGCCTCCAGACTGAGAGTGAAGTCTACTTTGATTTATTTCGTCTTGTGAGACCTTCTTTTTCAATTGTACACAGTCCAGACTTCAAGGTCTTGTACGATGAAGTCCTCATGCGTGGAGAGAGACGCGTTGCGGAAGGTGGGACAGGAAAAGCTTGCACCATGGTACAGATCAGCATCCACCCATAGGCCAAATCCACCTCTACAAGTCAGAGGGAAAAAATGCATTTTAATGTCAAATCTTGTTTATATTTTAGGACCTTAGAAACAGGTACAGTACGTCTGGATATCTCTCAAGTAGCAATTACATTAATTATTTTATGATCGTTTTATTACTTTATGACTGTGATCAATCATAACATCCATCTTTTAATGACTGTGTATTTAGCAGGGAAATAAACAACCTAATAACTTACCCTCCCCCACCGATCTGCAGAGATTCCAGGTTGCCACTCACAAAGTAGGAGTTCTCACCGCTCCACCTGTATGCCTTAGAAGATGCCAAATATAATACATAAGAAACTTGCAATCAAACCCAGTGCATACATTCTGACAAAGAAAATATTTATTTTCTTTTAATCCCCCAAAATTGATTAAATAATTAATTTTTTCACAAAATGTTTTCATTTTTGTAGCTAGTGAATTGATTTTAAATACTTAAAGATCTTGTCTTGTAATAGCATTACACCAGTTCCCAGGCTCGCTTGTAAATTCAATTTAAAATCAAATCACAGGCAAAAAACCCACTTCCTCTCTTACCTGGAAGTCAGGGTTGAAGCTGAACAGGAAGGTCTCTCCTGTGCCATAGCAGTATTTACTGACTCGGAATGGATCAGAAGAAAAAGCCCCAAAAACCTGAAAAAGATGAAGGGACCTGGTGATTAAAGCTGTTCTGTTTTTGAAAGTCCCAGATTTACTATGTTTGTGTTCTGCAATGGCTTGGAGAGTTATAACAAAGATGCAAACCTTGTTGTGCATGTCTTTGATGACCAGCAGCACAGGGCTGTCCAGACCAGCCATATTTCTGTACAGAGTCTTCAGACTGCTCCCATGAACTGCAGTGCTGTAGACAAGATGCCATGGATAGCCCTGCGTCCTTGCTGGCAAGTGAGCTGTAAGCTGTTGGAAAAGGAGATGTTTATTAGAAGATGTCATGCTCAAGCCTACCATCACAGTTCTTCAGGGCAAAGCATTTGTGGCTGTAATCACTGGCAGATCATTTACTTACTCCCTTTAAGTGGTGGTCATGCAGCAGCTGGCTGTGGTCATCCAGAACAAGGAGACCATTGTCATCCTCCTCCTGGTACTCAGGCTCCTCTGCCTCAGAGTCCTCTGAGCTACAAAGACTCAGGCGGCGCTTGGAGTCTTTTACTGTAATAATCTGAAAGAGGACACAAGACACAACTGTTTGGTTAGAAATCAAATATTTCATACTTTCACTGAAAACATGAGTCATACTTTTGTTTCTCTGGAAATTACCTGCATATTGCAAGGTCTGTGGTCTAGTGACTAGTCTAGTCTGTGGTTTAGTGACTCATTGACAAACAGTGCAAATTCAAAGAGTAAACATGATACTGCACCAGTCAGGTGCTAGCTTGTTATCCAGCCATCCAGTTATGATCTCACAGTGGAAACGTAAGTAAATTCATAACTGGATTGCTGGAGCACTTACTGGCTATAAGCGGTGAGAGGATGGATGATAAAAAAATTCACATTTATCTCTATCCTAATGTTCCATGGATGCAGTATCTCCTGACATGAAGAGTCCTACCTCAACATATGGCTCCACACAGTCACTGGCAAAATAAAGCACTCTGATATTTTCTGGTAGCAGCTTCATTGCTCCTGATTTGTGTGTCAAGCTCTGTGTTCTGTAGTACCACATGTCTGTAACCAAACTAGCCAGCACTCATCCTTTTTGTATTGCCTATTTTACTTTCACTCTTAGCTTCTTAAATGCTATTGGTTGGAAACTTGAGTGGAGGGGCTTCTCATTGGTTAGCTCAGATACTGAACAGTTTCCTTTCCACTGAAACAGGAAAGTGAAGTGCAGGAGGGAGAATGAACGGATGTCCATATATAGAGACAATGGGATTTCCCACAATCTCTGGGATAAATGCCAAGCACTCCAGTGAATCATTTACCGTAAGTCAAGGATGCTTGAGGATTTTTATCCACAAACATTAAAACTGTGTAGTACTAACAATCTTAATGTTGACCTGCAGTTAAAGAGCCGCAGAGGGCTTTTTTCATCTCAATCATGCATATGTGCGTCCGTGCATAGCTTACCTCCCAGTTTTTAGCAGTTGATTTAACAGGGTTACTGAGAAGCTTGTTTATCACAGCCACCTCATTCTTCTCCACTACCAGATAGTGCTGCTGATGTTTCTCTCTAATAAGGTAGTGTGGCTGGCAGGGCTTCTTGTTGCTCTTACTGTAGATCTCTGGTGACCACTGCACAAAGAAGGTGTAGAGGTGGTCAACCCTGTGGAAGCAAAGAGACAAAGGGGATACTTTACTTGCAGATAATCATTGTTTATGTATGCAGTCTCTAATAGATGAAACAAATAGTTTTTAATGTGATAAGCAGGATGCTTCCACCATTAGGGAACCTTAAACTAAAAATGGGATGATGTTGATTGAAAATAAAAGAAAATAAATTAATGAAAGCAAAAACCAAAGCATTTTAAATCATCTTAACATGAGTACAGTAAATAAAATATTTCACTTATACAGAGAATGTAATGTTGCTGCAGTTTTTTAGCACCAGTGACAGTTTGCCCAACCTCTATTTCCCAAAAGAGAAAACTTGAGAAAAAAAAAAGCTGACAAAATGCCATACCCTAATAACTGTCGAAACACGCCTGGGCATGAATAGCAGGAAAGTGAAACATTCTTTGAATAACTGCAAAAACATTAATCATGCAGGAGAATATCCAGGAACAACCATGAAAATTAGAAACCACTTTTTTGGAAATGTTGTAATGGGTTCTTCATCTCTCAACACTTTTTCCTAAAAAGAATCTCTTCCTGGCTTTTAAGCACTGAAATCCTGGAAGTCCATTTAAACCCACTTTGACTTTTGGCATGTTTCAAACCAGCCTCTCTTTTTCTCCTA
>JAPZDZ010000025.1:18018975-18033809 GCA_029783805.1 Acanthurus tennentii | reverse complement strand
AAAGGTCTTTGCAAGTCTAAATTCACATTTTCTTGGTTCAAATAGTTTGAACACACAAGCTAAAATACCGTCTGTTTAAACTCCAGGTAACACCACCATGTTCAGGACCAAGCAAAGCAATGTTCACAGATTTCTCAATGGTTTGTTTCACTTACTCTCCAACGCTGTATGCAACTCCCATGGCTGATTGAAGACAAAAGCATTGATGGTAAACTGTATGGATAGAGTAGATGATTTGGAGGATCAGTGCAGAAGCAGCATGTCCACACTGAGTCTCTGCTATCGCCAGCCTTTTATACCAGAGGATCAATCGCTGAGATAAGCTTCTTTGACCATAAACCCTCCCTTTCTCCTTTACAGCTCTACACGGTCCGCACATATTCGCACAAGGATTTCACAATGAGGCCTGAAAGCCAAAAATGGTGACACATTAACTTGACCTGTTCTGGGTCCCTGTCCTTAAGTTTGGCTTGAGTTCAGACGGTTAGTGTGTCAGGATAGTGGCTCAGTAGACTGACTGTGGTGGCTTGACGGAAAGATTAAGGCCTGTCTGTCTTTAAGTTTGATTGTCTTTTCATTGTGCCTTCCTGTCTGTGCTTTTGTCTCTCACTCTTCCTGGATATCTGGTCTCTTTTCCCATTCCATCAGTGGTGAAAAGTAAATCAATTACATTTCCATCAAGGTGAGGCACTTGAACTTCACTTTGGTATCTTAATTTTCTTCTGTTCTACCACAGTACAAGGGGAAAATGCACTTTCTCTTTTCCATATTTACCTTTCAGCTAATAACTTCCCAGATCAAGAAAAATTCTAAAATAGGCATTTAAAACACAATGCAGTGTTCAATAGTAAGTAACAGTGCATGTATTGCAGTTAATATCAGCTCCACCTATAACAGATCCAATATAAAATGCTGCTCTTGTGTTAAGGTAGAGCCAGCAACCAGTTAGTGTTGCTTAGCATAAAGTCTAAAACAGCTAGCCTAATTCTGGAGTGTCTGGGAAGTCACAGTATACAGATGAAAAATCAACTTCTGACAATGCAATTTTACACTTTTTACAGGGTTTTGTTCAGATAAAGCAAACTAAATGTAACACATTCATTAGAGCACTTAAGAGGTGCTGGTAGGCTGTTCGTTTTTGGGAGGAGCAAGGCCAGACTTCTCTCATTGTTTTCAAGCTTTGAGCTAATGCTAACAGGCTTTAAAAGTATCATCATATTTATATGCACAGACACAGCTTTGATAGGCTTTGATCATCTCTTCAAACTCTCAACAAGAAAGCAAATGAGCATATTTATTGAGATTGTAAAACCATTTAATTAAGAATGATTTTAAACAAAAGACACTAAGTGAGCATTTTACATTGTGGCATTGATACGGAAAGAGATTTGTTCCTCTGCATTCCAGAGCATTTATCTCTCTTTTAGAGTTTTGTCTTTGCAACATGTCTTTCATCTTTCTACTCTCTCAAGTTTTCCTTGAATACTCAAGAAACAGTAGTGATTAACGGTTTGTTTGGCCAGTCTAAAATGTCAGTCACTTAAACATGAACTGTGCGTAAAAGAATAGTTGTGGTCTGCATGAAAGACGCACTAAGAGCAAGGCTGGCAGTCCATTTGGAAGTTCTAGGATTATGCAACATCTTGACTCAACAAGTCTATAGTTATTTACACTTTTGCATAAATTTTGACAGATTTGACTTAATTCAGTGTAACATAATCCACTGTTCATGTTCATTGTGTGTATTTATATTGTAAGTGTGTTGTGTTTTTTTTCTTAAGATAGTGGGTTTCAGAGCACACAATTATATGAATGGTTATACAAAGTTATCTCAACTCTGCCTCCCTGCATCTGTCATTTGAAGCCTTAATCTTAACAGTCTCCACTCTATCAGGATTAGTCTCAGACTCAAGCCTTCACATCAAGATTTAATCAAAGCAGCAAACCTTGATTACAGTGTTGACTATTCATAAATGATCAATGTTCAGCGCTGGCCAATCAAACTTGATCAATTTCCAGTGTTGACTGTTATCTTTCTACACTAACGCTCTAACAAAATCACAGAGTTGTCTGTTTCTTCTATCTGTGGTCATTAGGATTAGATAGTTAACACAAATACACAGACTTCTCAATGGTCCAGATTAACTGAACATGCTGAGCAGTTGAAAAGAATTCCTAAATGTGAGAGCTACTTTAAAGGTGTTATCCCTAACTTCTTAAACCAGATCTTTCTACAGTCTTCTCTCAACTTTTGAGCTCATTCTAATGTAGCATATTTACAGTGTATATACAATGGAAGGACAAATGCAAGCTCTTAGTAGTCTTTAAAGTTACATTTATTTGCAATGACTGGATTGCATTTGGATAAATTACATAACGATAGTGGTTCCAATGCTCAAACACAAGTTTGTTCATGTCACAGTATCGGGTCAGGAGATTACAATAGGGACATTCTGAGGTCAACAATCAGTCAAAATGTTGTTTCACAAGACAAATGGGATGGAGGAGATCAATTTGAGACTGTGTCTGGTGTGACACACAGACCAGATCGATAAGTAAAGATGCATACGCAGATATTCATACAGATATATATATCTACATGTGCAAAGACCAGCAGACATGCATGCGACCATTCCCATACAAACCTGATGTATGCATATGTGTCAGACCAATACATGCACATACACAAATGCAGAGGAGCCTTTCATTTCACCACTGTGGGCGTGTTTTTGTCTTCAGCATGAGTCCGTCAAGTGTGTTGTATCTGCTGGAGGACTGTAGGCTTACAGCAGTTACAGTAACCACAACAGTATTCATGGGTGAATTAACTGCTCACACAAGAGATTTGGTTTACATTGAAAATGTCGCAACAAAATTGCACCTTGCATGCAGGGTTTGCAGTATTTCCTGTCATTAAAACAAGCAGGAAAAACCCTTGCTGCTGAAACTGAGCAGACAAAAATAATTGGAAAAAATATACAGAATTAACTCATGTGATATGAATCATTGACGATAAATTCAAACAAAAGACAGTTCAGAGGATAATTAACTATGCAAAAACACATTTTCTACTCTTTATTACCTAAATTAAAGGCTTTATTTTAATTTCAAGCTGATTATTACAGTAACATATACATCTGTAAATCACTAAGAGAAAGATTTTTTTATATTTACATGTTGGTTGAAATGTTGTACCTAACGACTTTTTGCCTTGTCACATAGGTTGTTCAACATTACACATTTTCTTGTGTGAATAGAGTACAAATGATTTTAAATCTTTTCTCTTGTTAAGACAGCATAGTTGAACCTTTGATTTTGGTGCATATGTATATATATATATATATATATATATATATATACACACACAAGCCATATATATAATATATTTTTTGTCTCTTGTTGATGCTCTTGCTATTTGTATTTGTGTTGTACACTGCCTACAAGTTTGACACAATAACATTACCCTACACCCACTGTTACAATATCTATCACACCTAAGTACATGTAACAAATATGACATCTAGAAATCTTGAAGATAATCTAACAGTCACATTGATAAATGTCCCAAATTTCTTTCAATAATTTTAAAAGAAATAAACTTGAACACAGACCATTAAAAATTGTTTGGGTGTTGTAATTGTGGGTCTGTGAAAAATGATAAGTGTATACAGCACGTAAACATGCTCTCTCACCCACACACAAAAACATACACACCCTCTTCATTTTCTTGGCAGTAATTTGTGCCATCAGTTGAAGAGTCGTTGTTACGTCACCTCTCCTCCAATTCCCGTAAATCCTCTGTCCATGCACACTCCCAACAAGACATGGGAACAAACTCTCATGAGACAGTGTGCTCATTTCTCTGGCTTCTGTCCACATACAAATACACACATACGTACACACACACGTACACACACACACACACGGTAATCAGGCACACAGGCACTCAAGCAAGAATCATTTTTCAAGCTGACTTGTTTGGTCTTATCAACTTCTGCAAGCATTTGTTTTGCACAGCCTGGAATTTAGAGTAAAAAGATTCAAGTTGGATCTCTCCTTAGCCTAGATTTGTATGCAAGAATGGCTTTGCGACATGTGAAATGCAAGTAAGCTCAAAGAGTACTGTGCTTTTCAGAAAACTATGAGGTTACTCTCACTTATCCAAAGATTGATGCCATTGTTTTGTTTGATAGCAATCTAAGATGTCTTTTGGCACCATATATGCTTTTGCAAAACCACCCTCCTACCACCTAGTTTAATAAACATTTACTGTCATTTCATTTTTAACATTTTTAACAATATTTCATCTTGCAAGATAATCATTGCATTTCAACCCCTAAAAGCTCATCCATGTTTATCTTGTTAATCACACAGCCGCTGCCGAGCCACATTCCCCAGCACAGACCATGCACACCATTAGTCTGTGTGAACTGTTAAGTGCTTTACACCAACAAAAAAGATGCATTCAAAGTTCAGCTAATCCAATAATGATATTTTCACTTAATAGTGACAAACTGACGTACAGCAGTAGGCACAAATGTTTTCATAAATGTTTTACTGGAACATTTTGGCATTAATGGCCAGCTACCTAAACGTGATCTGCAGGCTGCTGAAAATTTCCTGCACAAGGTGACCATCATGATCAAACATGGTCCTCAGCCTCTTCCTAGTTCTTTCCTCTGTAAGAGTCTAAAGGGAATCAAGAGTACATCCAATTATGAATCTAGCCTTTTTAATTTGCTTGTTTTCAGTGTTCGTCTCTTCAGCTGCATTGAAGAGAGGAACACTGTCCAACAAACAACAACATAAAAAATAAATACACGGGCTACGATACTATGGTAGAGGACATTCATGAGATTTGGATATGTTTTTTGAGGAAAAACAACCTTGACTGCGTCTTTTTAACCACAACATTGTGTTCTCTTTCCAATTAAGACCTTCATTAAACATGCTATCTAAGATATTTGAACGAATAACAATCTGAATGGGTTTACAATTTATGAAAATAGGAAGGAAATAACTCACTCTAGTTTTATTGATATTCAGAGCTATATAGTTGTTCTCATAACTTCTGACAATTCTCTCCACTTTTTTCTCTGTACATTAGTCTTCACAAGAATAGAGTCTGAAGACTAATTATTTAGTTGATAAACTAGGGTCTAGGGGTGAGATAGTTGATAACCCATGCAATGGTAGAACTACAGAGATTACAATTCACCAGTTTAAAGTCAGAAGATGAGGCAGAATTGCAATAAGTGCACTCAATAAACCCAAAAATACGAATAGAACCAGTTGTCTGCAAATGACTATAGATATATTTTGCAACATATACATTAGTGCATAATCACTTTGATTCAGGGTGTTAAGTGAATGATACACCGTGTCCCTGGATGCCATAGGCTTGTGCCATGCATAGATGGGACTCATAGCTTTGCAGAAAAACAAAACAACTTTAGTATGATCCCTTGGTTGCTCCCATAATGACTGATGAACTTCTTGGATCCTTTTCTTCTGTTAGACTTCAAACAACCAAAGTAAGGGGTTGTGTCATTATGTCCCACAGGCCTCTATTCCCATCAAGAGAAAATGGGGTGCAGAGTGACAGCTGGCATCTACAGGAGAGAGTGTCCCACAGCATGCACTGCATGCCCTGGGCCCATCTGTGACATGTTGGCGAGATTCATCAATTATTTTTTTATTGTTCGGACTGCTCTGTGTGTTGCTGATAATGCTGTGCTACAAGAACTGCTTTGTTTCTACTCTCCTCTAGTTCATTGTCAATTGGGTGGAATTGGGACCCAAACTGTTTGATGAAGCAGCTTTCATTATAAGGAAGGACGAGTGCCCTTACATCTAACATATCAATGCATCAAGACTGATGACAAGTCACCGTCAGTCTGAGATTTATCTGTGAGAGAGAACAAAGTTTTAAATACTGTTACCCTAGTTCTACAAAACTCAATTCCACAAAAATTGGGATGCTACGTAAAGCGTGATTAAGAACACAATAAAATAATTTGCAATTTGCAATGATATTCAACGTTTAAGCTGATAAAACTGAACGGGGGCATGCTTACCACTTCACTTATCACCTTTTCTTTTAACAACACTCTGTAAGCATTTGGGAACTGAGGACACTAATTGTTGTAGTTTTGAAAGCAAAATTCTTTTCCGTTCTTGCTTGATATACGACTTCAGTTGCTCAGCAGTTTGGGGTCTCTGCTATCGTATTTTGTGCTTCATAATGCACCACACATTTTCACTTGGAGACAGGTCTGGACTGAGGCCAACCCAGTCTAGTACCTGCACTCTTTTACAATGAAGCCACGCTGATGTAACACTTGCAGAATATGGCTTGGCAATGCCTTGCCAGAATAAGAAGGGCCATCTCTAAAAAAAAGACATTATCTACATGGTAGCATATGTGAACCAGCATATGTGAATATTGGTGAACCTTGCACCATCCTTGCCTTTTGGGATGCTCCTTTAATACCCAAACTGTTTCCAATTAACCTGTGGGATATTCCAGGTGTTTTTTGAGCATTCCTCAACTTTCCCAGTCTTTTGCTGCCCCTGTTCCAACTTTTTTTGAATATGCTGCAGGCATTAAATTCAGAATGAGTGTATATTTCCAAAAACAATAAATTTTATCAGTTAAAACATTAAATATCTTGTATTCAATTGAATAAAGACTAAAAAGGAATTGCAAATCACTGTATTCTGTTTTTATTTACATCTAATATAGTGTCCCTACTTTTTGGGAAGTGGTTTTTGTACAAAACATGTAGAACCATTTACCGCCACACAATCACTGAATTCTGAATGTGTTGTCTGATAGCAGGAAGCACTTTTGCTGTCTTTTGTACTGTGCGACAAATGGGCTCTGTGGGCATGTCCTGATTGGGCAGCCCCACACACGCAAAGTTTAGTTTGCTTACACAAGTGTGATCCTAGAGGAGAGTATTACCCATTTAGTAGACTCTGCGCTTACAAAGCTAGGGTTACACTATTGTAACCTTTGTTCAATAACAAGAAAGCCTCACAGGGAACACTGAAAGGCTTATAAGATCATATTTTGACTGTCTGTATTATTTCTTTTTCATTATGGCTTGCAGTGTTTCTACATTTGACACATAGTTAAACTGAAGCTGTGCATAGGTCATTTAAAGTGGCTTGACCACATGCTGAACCCTGTGGGGTCATTGATTTTTGCTGATCAAAAGTCCATTTTGGATTATTGCTGAAACTCACTAAGTGCGTTCATGTGTGCAGGTACAGGATATGTGTGTGTGTCTGTGTGTGTGTGTTTGTTTTGGGGGCATGCCTGCGCAAATTTTATCTGATTATGACTGTGTATTCATAAGTAAGTTACCGTTATTTACCTTTATATGTGGGTGTTCATGCAAGTCAACAGAGTACGTGTCTAAATGACAGTATAACAGAACTGAACATTTGCCAATCAATTCAGAACAGCAGTGAGTTCACATAAAGGTTATGGGTGAAAGTGTATCAGCTTGAGTCCTGCTTAATCAGGCTTACAGTGAATTATAAACTTGTGAACTTAACTAAAATGAATCAAATCAATCTGATAAATGGATTGTTGTCGCTGTTTCCCATTATTTTTCAGTCCATACATAGTGCTAAAAAAAAAAAGTTTTCCGTAGCCCTTGTGTTCAAACGCATCACTGTATATTAAGTAAGGTACAGGTTTACAGGTTTGAAATACAGTGTCAAACTTTGCTTCTTTTATGTCAAAGTGTTTCAAATGCAAAAAAAAAGAAAAAATTCATAGCTTCGCAGTATTGCAAGGACACTTCTAACTAGTTTAATTCTTTATTTTATGAGTGGAAGAGTATTAAATTATTTTATTCATTACCATTGTTCAATTCTTCATCCTCTTTTTGTTTGAGCATGTCATGGACTGTGGCTGTTCATTAGGAAGCATTAGTGCTCAAAACCAGGTTAATGCAGTCATGCTTTTGTTCTGTTTTTTTCTGCATGCTGAGAAGCCAAATCTCACAGTTCACAAAAAACTGGTTTGGACTGGATAAGGCCCTGCTTTTGTGCATATAAGTCTGCGTTTGTATTAGTGTGTTTCAGACATGGGCTCATTTTTTAAACAGGCGAAAAATACTAGCAGTGCAATAAAAGGCAAAGTGTACAGTAATTAAAATTAATACACACACAAACACATATATGTTTCTCTTTTTTTGTTTCATTATTTTTTTTAATCTATGTCACCTACATGGCCATTGCCTTAAGTTATCTGCTTACCTTGCAGTTTGTGCCCACCCAGACACATTTAACTTTAAATGCTGTTTAGTGCCACTCTGATGCAACCTGAGTAGCAGCAGATAGTAAAGAACAGGTTCAAGCTTGGTGATACAGTAATAGCTCTCACTCTGCTGTGTCAGATAGGGTTAATCAGTGATGTTTCTGAGAGTGAAGGTTTCCATTGACCCATTTAGAAGATGCATTGTGGGAGACAGAGGTTAAGGAAGACCACAAGTGCACTTGTTTAAAAGAGGCCAAAATAGAACTTCCTTTCCATCTGTAGACTTGTTTCATTGGAAATTTAGGTGGGCCCATCATGATAGAGATCAGATGGGTACATCATGGTAGACAAAGGAAACTATGTAACATCAGCGAAGGAAGTATTTTTTTTATGAGTTGACTTAAAGATGTACCTGTTTCTTTGCTTAGAACGTGAAAACGGGAAAAATTAGAGTGAAAATTTTTGGTTTTAAGTAACTGTTGCATGTTGTTTGAGGGTTTCTTGACAAATCACATTACTTATATTTTTTATATCTTCCATAACATTGACTATTATAAATAAATCCTCTCTTTAGGACACAAACACCATATCCCTTCATTATACCTTCATCCCCACTTTCCAGGGCTTTGATAATGTCACTCTAAAGGGGGTCATCAATAGAAGTATAAAAATGACAGCACACACCAGGATACTCTTATTGACAGTATTTATTGGATATTTAAATAAGAACAGAGAGTGATTCAGATTCAGTTTCACTCTGAAGCTTAATGAAAACTTTTATACATTTTTCTGCTATAGTCTGTTTTGCACCAGCTGAAGCCCAAGGGAGAAAAGCTGCTGTACACCCAGCTCAGGTTGCCTCAGGTTAGAGTTAGGGTTAAGGGTTGGTGACATCAGTGGTGTGCAGTCATTCAGTTTGAGTTAGTGATAACATCCTCTTCATTCTAAGAAGCTGAAGTCATATCCTGCTGAATGGATCTAGTTTGTTAAAGTAACCACAAAACAGACAAAGCTTTACTATGTCTTTACTATTTCTTCCAGCTATAATTGAAGTTGAGACATCTGTCATTTTCAATTAACTGTTGGATGACTTGCCTTTAAGTTTCACTCAAACATTCATGGTCCTCGTTGGGTAAACCCAATGACTCAAGTGACCCCTTAACTTCTCATCTAGTCTCTTTGTCTAGCCAAACTCTTAATTTGTCTAAAATTTTAATTTATTAATAAATACCTGCATTGCATTAAATTTGGCTGTAGACACTTGGCCATGTAAATATGTCCTTAACATAGTTTGTTAATGTGGTTTATTTAGAAAAGATTGCAGTAACCAGCTTCCTCATTAAGTGCCTTATAAATGCATGAATATATAGACAAGTTATGGTTTTAGACTCCCTGCACTTTTTATTTTCAATAATTAACCTGAATTCTGTGAGGAATCTTATCTGTCTCTGAGAGTTTCACAGCATTTAAGATTAAAGAAAAACCTTCACTATCACCATCATCATCATAAGGTCATAATTCTGACTGCTGCAGGTACTTAAATTTTAATTTTACAAGAAGAATGTTGTAACTTTTTTCGTGGTTAAAAGCCTCTGGTGGCCTGCCAAATCAGCCTTACTGTCAGCAAACTGAGCAACCCTCACTCTTGCACTTTAGACTGGACCAGGCTGTACATCCCAGCAGCCAAGGCCAGTGTTGGCTCACTACTCATTTTTTTGCTAAAGCAAAGGTCTGACGTAAAACTAGCCTGGTCTTTTATGTGTGAAATTGCATCACTTTATGGTACACTGCTATAGGAATTTGAGTCAAATGTGTAACCTTTTCACTTAAAATTAAAAAGCAATTATCTTTGTCTGTTACTCAATGCAGCAGAAGCCAGGATACAATAATCAATACACTTAGTAACACAGGGAGAGAGTCCATTTATTTTTCCTATCGATGGGAGTGAGGTGGTGTTTTCTTAATTTATTTATTGTTTTGTTATTACTTAGAATAGGACCGGGTACTGAATCTGTCAGTTTCACAGTCCACCCTCTAGATAATTAAGTCAGAACAAAAAATTAAAAGGAGCTATTTTGTTTGTTTTTTGCATATTAATTGCACAATTAGAGGAAATGTAGTAGGACCAGGATCCAGTTTACTCTTGACTCACATCTTGTGAAAGTTTGTAAATGAATAATTCCATCCCACCGCAAGGTTTCTCTGTGTGAGAGGCTCTCTAAAAAATACCATGTATATACTAACAACTGTTTCAATTTGTTTTGGAGCATTGATTTATTTATTTAGCCAGACGTAAAAAACAAATGCCTGACAAAGTTCACGCATCCAAATGTTATTTCATACCTGAGGTTAAAAATCAGAGTTTGTTGTCCTGCAGCTCAGTCTGCTCTGCCACCATCGCACGTGCTCCATGTTCAATATGCTGGCACGATTCCTGTCCAAATCACAGGTTAGTGGCAGTGACCTGTTTTTGCTCCACACACAAAGACGACGCTTAACTAAGCAGAGGCTTTATGGCATGTAATTGGGTTAGTGAGCTTGTTCTTAGATTAATCTAGTAAATGTTTAGTAGAGGTTTAGTACGTCTGTGTAAAATAAACTAAGAAAAAAGGCAGTGTATCAGTGTGGTCACATGTAGCATGGCACAGATGGTGCAGAAGTTGTCTTGCACTGCAATGTTCCACCAGAGTCATACTTGGCACTTTTTAAGAAAATGTAGTATTTTCTATAAATTTCACCTTACATTACCTTGTTTTAGTGTAGGTTGTATTGCTTACAGAGGGTTAACAAATCAGTTTACGTAGAATAAAAAATTGAAACATAAAATTAAATCCAGAAAAGTGCAGAGATTTCTACATACAGAACTTTTTCTTAATATCCTTTTAACACAAGTAAGGCTGAGCTGCACTCAACTTTGTTTAAGGGGCACTGTTATCTATTTAGTTAAAAGTAAGTTAGTTATTATTTATTGGAGTTGCCATTATTATACATCGTCAAAACCACCACCACTGTCACACCAGTGTAGTTCTGTAGTCTTTTTATTCCCATATCTTTTTTCATATTGCAAATATCCTTTATGCCAGGCAGTTTTGCACATTTCCTTATTCAAATATTTCTGCCTTTTTTAGGCTTGACTTCAAGTACTTTCTGGCATGTTTAGAGGCATTATGTAAATTGTTTTCTGGCATGTTCACAGGCATAAATTAGAAACAGGTGTATTGTTAGCAACAGTTAATCTTTGTTACAAAGCAAAAGAACTTTCACTGTTCTGAAACTATTATGAAACCCTGCTCACTGCTGGGAATGGGGCATATTTAGCCACAGACTCACTAGGATTAATACAACTTTGCAGTGGAAGAGAATTCCTGTTTCACAAGCAAGTCACCCAATTCAAGAGCACCAACAAGTTCAGTATTGTGATTACTTGATCAGTTCCGGTAAATTATGATACCACTGGTTATAGTGCAGTTGTTAAATAAATATTTTATACTATTGTTCTTAAATTAACTGCTTCAAATTCATTTTATGGTACATTCACTCACATTAGGTTGAATGATGGACTACAGTCTCCATTTTCTGCATTATGTAATTTTGCTGAGCAGGTAGGATCAGTGTGCTTTACATTGCATCTCAATTCTGGCTGTTCAGCCTCAGCTCTCTGTGATTTCATGAGTTCGCTGAAATTACTTGAACTGCTGCTACCAAAGCTTCAATATAGCTAACTTTGCTACATCCTCGTCAGACATCTTGACAGAGGTACCAGAAAGAAGAGGGTTGATGATGGAGAAGGGAAACAAAGAGGAGGACCAAGCAAAGAGGCCAGGTGACATACATTCAGGTTACCTTAGCCTGAGATCAGATTTTAATACAAGTTTTTAAATAAATGCTCTGCAGTAAAGAGTAAACATGTAACTTCAAAAAATGCACTAACATGAAAATGTTAAGATACATTACCATCAAGCCATATTGAATAAGCAGAATGACACATAATCATTTAAGCATGACCCCCCTGGTGGGTCGCTTTGGCTGTGAAACAATCTTCCATGTACATAATCATCAAAATAAACTGTTCTTAATCAATAAAAACTGTGGTTTGTAAAATATGTGTTGTCCATGCTTTCATTGGAACTCATACTATTAAATAAATGATGTTATTTTGTGCCACAAGTTATCTGCTTGTCAGTGTTTATTACGTGCGTATACATCCGTGACACAATAAGAAATGAGGTGGGCCTCAAGCCTTTCTTTAGTTTAAGAAGCTCTTATTTAAGTGACTGGTTGGCTGCAAAAACTAGTTTTCACACAAGATGTCACTTAAAGAAAAGTAACATTTTAGCAACAGTTACAGTACAGTTTTCATGACTCTGTTTGGCTGTAGTAAAAAGATACAGTCAAACCTGCCTCATATCATTAGACCGAATAAAATGAAAGGATCACAATATAGAGTGTCATGTTTATAGTTAATGGGTCCAACATGGACAGATGATCAGGATTCCGGGATTTCACCTTAGTGGTACAGGTTCCACTTTTCCACTTGTACAATAATTGTTATTCAAATGTCACTCATAATATTACACACATACAAGTTTAAGGTGTTTGCCCAGAATTTAAGGAAGTGGTTAAATCTGTTTCCTAGGTTAAAAAGAAAAGATACAAGCTGGTCTGCAACAGCCGTTTAAGTGTGAGCAGTACATATCCTGAGGTGGATAGGATGAAATATGGACACAACTTTTTTGGTTTGTGAAATTATATATTGGGCAACAGAATGTGTGTGTGTGTAAGTATCCAAAAGGATATTTTAGGTCTTTTTAGGACAATAAACACACGCTTTTATGTGCTGCAGAAGTTTTTTCTCACAGTAAGTATTTATTCTATTCATATTAGCCATTAAGTTCATCACATGGAAAACTGTCTGAACAATGACTCATTTTTTCTTGAAAAAGTCAAAAAAGAATGTGTCACATGTTAGATTTATGGGATAAAATGACGAAATAAAACATTTCTAAAGGCAAAACTAAAAAATATTTGCTGGTCCCTTAGTTTTTTCTGCCGTTCCCTCTGCTTCATAGCAATGGTTTAAAATAAAATAAAATAAAATAAGATAAAATCTTAGGTTACAGAAACAAGCACCAAAACTTAAAGAACTGACTCTCATAGATATATTTTTTTTAATTTACATGTAAGACAATTAAAGGTTGCTATAAAATTGAGGGTGCATGGCTCAGTAATGACTGAATGACTCCATGGAGGTGATCTTCAGAAGCTCGATGATGACATCTACCTGGCATTTGAGGTATAACAAGACATACTCAGAAAAGTCCAACATCATTCATTCATGTTTTGTTTTCCTTTCACATTAACTTTCTGCCTGCAGGGTGCAGCCAAGTGCTTTTTAACAAGGTAGCCTACAGGGGTCCGTTTCACAAAGCAGGTTCAACAAACTGAGTCTAACCCTGAACTCTGAGGCGATCTACTCTGAGATAGGAAACTCTTGAGTTTTCGGTTCCGGACAGCTGATTTGAGTTAGTTTGATCAACTCGGAATAGCTTCACCTGGAGTTAAGCGCGTGCACCACAACTCTGAAAAGACAGCATCAATGGAGCCCCGATTCGACGAGTCACCATGGCAACGGGGACACGGAGGGCCGCGTTTTTAACCCTTCTAGAACCGGACACGTTAATGCGCTCATACGGCGAGTTTGAACGTGTTTTTAGAAAGAAGTGCAACACCGCTGCAGCTGCTGCTGTAAAAGAGAGGGAGACGGCGTGGGAGAACATTGCTGTTCGGGTCAATGCGTACATTTAAATGTAGTCCTTCGCAATCATAATAATATTACAGGGGAAAACTGCTTGAATGATAGCATATTAATTTATTTCATTTAGGTGCTATTTCGCGGGGGAGAAGCACACTTGGCAACGGTTTAAGATGAAATATAAAAACATTGTTCAAACAGGCCTCGGAAAATCTCATGGGGGTACCTCATTTTGATCATGTTTTACACCGTAACCCTAACCCTATGATGCAGTCTTTAACATTTTGAAACAGTGCAATATACATATACCTGCACATTTATGCTGTGAATGGACTTCCTATTAACATAATCTGCTTCATTATGTGAGGAAGCCGTGATGGGGATGTGTGTGCCATCTATGCAGTCAATCACACGGAGAAATCCTAAAAGAAATTAAAATCACTAATCCCAGTCTGAGGTTGCAGCACAATATCATTAACAGAATATAATTTAAAATTCATTTTAGGGATCTCTGCAATCCTGTGGAACTCCTCCTTGATGACTCTTGATGACGGTCAATGTCCAGGGAAAACGACAAAGACAGGTAATAGTCGTTTCAGGGCGACACACACTTTTCTGGCCGCCCTGCGTATATTCGCCTCACTCAAGTGCTCTGCATCTCCTACATTGTACAAAAAACTCCCATGTGCAGCGCAACACACAAGATCTGTTGGGATGTGAAAGCGTGACTACGGTTTGTAAAGTTGCAAATGTAAGGACGGATTAGGTTGTATATGTAGATGATGGACTGTGATGTGAAACGGTACC
>JAPZDZ010000025.1:17955761-17977343 GCA_029783805.1 Acanthurus tennentii | reverse complement strand
AATTTTAACTTGTAAAAGATCAGTGACGGCCCAGGGTTAGGGTATCTGTTCAACCAGGCAGTGAGCCAGAAATATCCTCGCATTTAAAAACCAGCAAGGGGATTGTGTAGGTTTAAACATGGTCCTTCAGGTACCAGGAGATTATTTATGTGATTATATTTTTTGGTAATCTACCATAAATCTGTCCTTGAATGTTTTTCATTGATCAGCAGGCTGATGACATTTCATGCGGCTAAATTAAACAGACTTGGTTCGCAGTAGGGTTGAAAAGGGTCAGTAAATTTCTGAAAAGTTTGCGGATAGTTTCTAGGGGAAGTTAGACTGCAAAAGCTTGTAAAATTCTGAAAATTTTAGACATTCTAGTGGAAAAAATATTGACTCTATTTGAGTGTAAAATACATATGAAATTCAGTAAATCTTGCGGCATTTTTGTTTAGAAACCAAAATCCAGTTGTGCATTCAAGCCCTTATTGAGAAAAAAATTGGGGGGACATTAGACCAAAGTTTTTTGGGGGGCAAAACATCTTTTGATGTTCTAATTACATTGTTTGACCACTGTGTAATGTTGGCTTTAATGCTTGGCTCCCTTCCATTTCCGTTATATTCACCATTGTGAACTGTCCGATTTTTCAACTTGATCATTTTACATTTGATGATTTTTTAATATGAAATTTCAGCTAAACAGGTAGCAACTGAAAGCAAAGCACATAGCAAATAACCCCCTTTTTCTGTTTAATAACCATGATTAACTGTTAATTCCTGTTAAGTCCTGTTAATTTCCCTGTAGTTACTCATGCATATTATCAAAATTTTGCTCAGCTGGGTCTCATGCACTAATAAATAGCAATAATGCCAAAAACTAAGGGGAATGAATTTATCCACAGAGATCAGTTACAATGAACACACACATTTAATTAACACATAATTATTATAGTCACTTAAGCTATCAAAAACAGCAGAGTCACATTCTGAATTTATAACAGTCGCATAACATGTCTGACAAGGAGCAGACTTATGACGTTGTCCTTGCTCACACATATTTCACACTCCAGTGCGCTCATTACCCTCTCAACATGCCTCTCTGTCTGCTCTTAAGGTTTGCTCGTACCCATCGCAGTTTCCTCCGTCTCTTTCCATGCAACATGCCAATGGAGTCAAAGTTACATACCAACACCTCAGCTGAGACACACTACAGTCACACACATTGTACAGCACACACACATATACACATTCCTAACACTTTTTTTCAAGTAAGTAATGGGTCTCTTTGAATGACTAGCCACTAGACTTTAAATAGATGAACCTATCAGCTGACAGCGAGCCAAGCTGACACTGAGCAGTAATTTACCATCACTAAGACCATGTTTCTTGGTCTTTTTACAGCTGTAGAAGCTGTGGAAGAAAAGTGAAGCTGTTAATATTTTTTAAGATGTGAATTTAAACTTTTAATTTGCTACAATGTCTGAAATCTGTATGAGATTTTGAACAAGATTCATTTTTGTGTACATTTTGCTAGTGATCGGGAGAAATGCAATGGATGAAAAGCACAATTTTGACACAAAGAAAAAAATGAATAAAGAAAATTGCTTTCTTTCAGTAAGCTGTTTGTTAGATATGTGCCTGTATTTTTCACATGTTGCTGTCTACCCAGAATAACGACTGATGATCTTCCCCTTTCCTTTTCCTCAGTGTTTCCTTAGGAACAACTCCTACACAAAAAAGAAAAAAAGGAAAAAAAACTGCATTAGTCACCTGTTTGTTTTTCTGGCTTATCACTGTAGTAAGGGTGTGGATAAACAAAAGAAATGCAAGGCCCCTTTGTTACAAGCTACCTGCTCAGTAGAGCTACTTTTCAAAAAAGCAGGCTGCAGTTCTTACAAAACATTACAATATTGTTGGAGATATTACTAGATAAAGTTGTAAATCAATCTCAGTCTTTCCATTTGGAAAATTTTAAAAACCAAAATATTTCTAAATGGAAACATATTTTCCAGACTGAGGCTTACAAAACAGTAACCTCTACATGGAGGACAGCTTTACTGATAATGATTTAAATGTAAAAATTCTTAATTTCTCTGATTTTGAATGCTAAAGAAGTAGATTATAACCTTGTCTTTACAGATGTTAAAACATTTTAACCTAAAGTTTTTAGTGCTGAATACAGCCATCTGCCTCTGTATGCTTTTTTATCCTTTGTATCAAATGGAAATGACATTAACAAAACCATCCTTAGCATTTCATGAACACTTCAACACTGTAGGGACCTTACTGTGCTGGTTGAGATATTCCAGCAACTATCGTGTTCACACTGAGAAAAAAATTCAAGCACTGACTAGAGTACTGTGCTCGCCATTTTTGTGGTATTTCATTGGCATATGATAACCACATACTTCCTCTACAGAAACCAAACTTCCCTTGAACATCAGAACAAATACAACATGGAGAACTTGAATAGTAATAATAAACCAGTGTTAAAGCTAAAAAACTGCAAAATGGGTCTTTTGTTACTGAGATCTTGTCCGTGCCATTGATTTTTCATCTGGTGCCCTTGCATGTTTTATATTGACTCCTACAATAATAACTTAATCATACTTGGACTTTTGTAAACCCTTGGTTGACCCATATTTGTTAATCATATCAGTGGTTCTTCTTGAGTGGGTGTGTGGTCAAATGATATTTGTCAGTCACTGTCTTGCAGCTAATACATTTATTCATATTTCAGTGCAGGATTTAACCTTTTCCTCTGTCCTACCAACCTCTGCAATAGATTGATGTGTTATGCATGATCAGCCAGCCTGCATTCATTATATCACCATTTATTTTAAAAATGAGAGCACCGATGGGCCAGAACCTCTGCACTGACTTTGTAAGATCACAAAAAACAAATTCTCTTTACATTACATTGTAGTCAAGCAGCCCAAGAGCATAAACAGACTGATTACTGTTCTTGCAGTCTCCACAAAACCCTGCAAAATTTGCATTGTGTTTTCGAGGGTATGTTTGCTATCATATGGTATCAATATGGATGGAAAATATAACTTTGTTTTCCTACCTTGCTTGTGACAGTGCTAAATACTGCTGGTAAAGTAATGAAGGTACCAATCAAGACCTTGGAAATGTTTGATCAGACCCAACCTGTTTTATTTCCAAGGTTGTCAAATTTCAATGTTATATGACACACCTTGCACTATAATACAGACGCATAAGGTACCCTTTATCATCTGTATGAGTAGCCTACAAGTAAGATTCATTAGCATGTTCATGTTGCCTGCTTGCAAGGTGAACGATGGAATTTAGCATAGCTAACAAGCTACACACAGTGGGATGAATAACATGGACATTCTAACACTCTTCTTGGTTAATGCAGTGTTTTGCTGGAAGACTTTGCATCGTGATCTAAGATTTCATTGAACTGAGATCAACTGTTTTGTCTAAGCCCTGAGCAGCATTGCCCCTGCTGAGCTAAAGCACTGGTCTGGTGGAAATGAATGAGGAGGCTACGTTTTAAGAAGCACTGCTGCTGCTGGTCTGAACATGGCCTGTAGAGGAGCAGAACGGGTGGTTCGTGTTTAACCTTGGTCTCAATGTCACTCATCAGCCTCATGCTTCTCCTCAAACCAGAAGCCCTCCCCCTCTTCTTACACTCCTCCAGCCCCCCACCCCCCCCACCCCCATGCTAACCAACACCAGCAGCCCCCGCCCTCAGTTGGTGTGTTTGAGCTTCTCAGCAGGAGGCCTGCAGTTCGGGAGATGTGTGGGGGTGGTGTGTATGTATGTGTGTGTATGTGTATGTGTGTGTGTGTGTGTGTGTGTATGTGTTTCTGCATATGTGTTTGTACGTGCATGCATTCTGTATATGCGTGTTTGTGCACAGGCGTGTGTGCAGCCTCTCAGCTTCTCCCTGGATGTGCTAATGTGATAATTGAGTATTCCAAGTTCTGCTGCAACTGTGTCACTATGCACTCATTCACACACACACTCACACACACACAGACAAACATCATGCTGCTAGTTTGTCTCAGAATAGCTTCCTCACTTCTTGATGACATTCTTTAGCCTGAGCTGTGTTAACTAGTTAGTGATAACACAAGCAGAGATTAATCTTTTATTTATTATTTGTTGTTTTTGTGCTTTATGGATGTATGTGACATCATGAAGATATGTAATAAAATTTTTTCCATCACATTTTTTTTAATCACTGGGTAAATCCATAAGCCATTCTTGATCATTTCAAACATTTTTCTGTATTTTATGTTAATAAAACTTTACAATTATACTTTATTCTCACATTTGATGTGATTTGCTCTATTGAATGCAATTATAGAAAAACACCAAAGACATAAGAGATACTGACAAAGTTTAAAGGAGACATCTTGGCTGAGAGTAGAACATAATGTGCTCTCTTTCTCTCTCTCCCTCTCTTTTTCCCATCTTCATGGACTGTCTCACTGCGAGGAGATAAAGCAGAAAGATGTCTCAAGACTTTCTTTAAAGGAGCCACCAGTAAGCCCAGGGACCGATGAGCAGCATCCAGAGACCAGCAACCGTCCCCTGCCCCCAGTCTGAGGAGTAGTGAACTGAAGGTTTGATGCGTTCACAAGCCAGCAGGTCATAGCTGTGCTCTGAGGCTCCAGGCAAACACATCACAGACAAACCAGAAAGGCACTCTCTGGCTTTCAATATTGATCACTTCTCACAAATTCACAAACGCACACACACATACACACACAAACACAGACACACATCACATGTTAGAGAAATCAATGAACAGACAAATTTACACTGGCTGTGAACCAAGTAATTCTAGTAGAATTTGTGTTTTTTGAGTTTATGTGAAATCGAGTGTATATGCATTTCTGAAAAACAAAAGGAGAGAGTTGAAAAGTTGAATCCAGAAAGTTCTGTGAAGATATTTGACAAACGATTGAGGGGGATACTATATAGAGAGGAGGAGAGGAGGCGTAGAGGAGGCGTTGACGAGGCGTTGTCGGAAGGAGAAGAGAGGAGGGGATTAGGGTTGGCGGTTTGCTGTCGAACCAGCATCGATACAACGGCAGTATTTGCCTAATCCCCTGGTAATGGGAGCTTAGCAGCCTCCTCGGACACACAAACACTCCCACTGCCTCCACCTCCGCTCTGCTCCTCTCTTCTCCTTTCCTGCCCTCTTCCCTCCTCATTTACATAACATTAGAAACATTAAGGCGGCTCCAACAAGGCCCCATTATGTGCGTGTTGGTTTTGGGTCCCATTGCGTCGGCCCCAAGGCTTTGGAGAGGAGAGGAGCAGAATGAGTCAGGACATCACAGTGGCTTGTCCACTGTTTTGTCTGCTGGAGATGGTCTGTGTGTCTCTAAAGAACTTATTGAAAGGAGAGAGAGAGAGAGAGAAAGAGGGAAGGAGAAAGTGATTAATGTTTTTTTTTTTTTTTTTATAGAGTCCAGAGCTAGTGATCTGATCGCAGATGTGTGTCCAAAACATCAGTTGCAACATACTGAAAATACACAGGCTTCAGTTCAAATTGATGCTGTCTGTTTTCCTGATAATTAATTAGGCTGGAGAAACATAAAAAGCACCATGGCAATGATGTTTCATGCATGGTTCTTGGCAACAGGATTGTTTTTTAGTTGAAGTTCAGACATCAAGGTGACAGAACTGAAAAACAGAGCTGAGCTTTTCACCCAACAAAGCCACTGTTTTATTTAGTCTACAAACACGTGCGCACCTTTATTATCATGATGATATTCAATTTGCTCTTTAAGGCAGTACCTTTATACTTTAAACTTTCTAACATCAGGTTTGATATTTATGAACATGATAATATATCTTTTAAAAGTGCAGCAAAATAGTTGTTTTTAAAATCTGAAAAAGATATAAACCCAACAGTTGATGCAAACATCAACATGCTACGATTGAAAAAACAGACCCATAAAAATTCAGTTTATGCTTGAAAATACAGTAATCTTTTTATTGCTGTACTCTTTGGCTGGCCAGTTAAGATTTGGGTTGATAATGTATAATAATGTATAATAATAATTATGCCATAAGTACAGCAGACTAAATATTTCCGCAAGCTGTAATACAAAGATACACCAAAAAAAGAAAAATGACTAAATAATAAAAGCTTTTTTTTTTCTAAATAAACATTTTTATAATATTGCTTTAAGTAGCTTGTAGCAAATTAAGTAGGCCTTATATAAAGATAAATGTGGCCCTCTGAGACAAACATTTTTTTTAATAGCCTCAATCTACAGGTGAAAACCTGGCACAACAGAAATAGTTTAATTTAAGCTGATGACTCCACAATATGTTACAGAAATTACATTTAATAGAAATATACTGTAAATAACAGAAATACTAAATTGCAGTCACACTATCTTTTAGTTCCCTGTTAAACAGATTTACAGATTCTGATGCTGCTATTTAGATCAACTTAATATGTAAATATATATATATATATATATATCATAGAGTTTCTCATGGTACTCTGTAAGACAGAAAATAGACACAAGTCTTACTTCACACATTTTCCACCCAGGATCAAAATAAATCAATTTAAATAATATTAGTCACCTAATACTCCTTGCTGTTTTGCCATAACTATGAAATAATTCACAGTAATTCACAATAGCAGTTTAACAGGAATATACTTTAACACACGGCAGACCAACAAACTGTTGTGTCATGAGACTAACTGATATGCTGCCACAGACCTCACATATATTTGTGAAAGTGACAAGCACAGACTGAAATAATCATCAAACTACACACAAACCCACAACCATGAACCAGCAGAGAACGAAAAGCACCATTGCTCGATGTTTCTCTGCTTTTTATAACTTTGCTCTCTTCCTCGCTTTCATTAGGTCCCATAAAGCAGAGTTTTCAGTTGGCTTCAAAGCTCTGTGCCGAGCTCGGTTGGGGGCCTTCAAAGCCCCCTGTCTGTCGGCAGGTTTAGGCACAGAGAAAGCTTCTTGTTCTTTAAGGATTTGGCTCACAAATAACGCCCAACCAGGGCCAAGGCAGCTAGCTTGCACCCTGACAGGATAGTACAGATTTCTGCATTTTAGTGGTATGTTTTGGGGGCCATTCCTGCATCTATCTGAGTGAGTACCTGCTCTGTTAAGCTTTGCAATGATTTGTTCTGATGTTTTTCATGCTGTTCTCATCTTAGAAATGCTGTCTGCGTACAGAAACATTGTCTTGTAAATGTTTACAGATACTGTTAGATGTTTGCTTGAGAGTCAAGAAATATATCTAAATAATTTGTAATTGCAAGATCTGATTTCCTTTTTACGTTATTTCTTCAGGTGATTGACAAAAGGTGCACTCAAATGTACATCTTATTACAACTATTTGTATTTAAATAACAAAAGCTATTTTTGAGGTACAATGGATATTATCCTAGTAAATCTTAAAACATCTTTTTATCAGATGTAGAGTGCATTAGCTTGGGCCGACATTTTAATTCAGAGAGCAGTGCTTGTTTGGATTATGAGTTTGTTAAATTTGAGGTCTCAGTATAAGTCCTAGAGTAAATATAATGCTTTGGAGATCTCTTTCTATTAAGTGAACATTTTGGTTTAAATTTTTACTTTGTGTGTAGTGTTGCAGTGGTTGTTCTTGAATTGATTTTTTTTAGTACCAGATAACTAGAAAATGTATTGACACTTTAAAATGTCATGGAATGGAGTGTGTTTCACTTTCTAAGCTGCAAGTCTCAGTTAAATGGAAACTTAAACACAAGCAAAACAACAGGTTTCTTCTCTATATACAGTAGCACCCAAAAGGGAGGAGACACAACTTCCTGTGGCCAATCACTGTCACATTCAACTTTAGAAAAAAAAAATATTATACGTTTTTTAAAAAAGTACTATTACTATTACTAGGATACATTTTTTCTGCCAACTAAATAGGTTAATAATTAATGTAGAAAGGAAAATGAAACAAAAACTATTTAATCATGTTAATTCTAAATTCATGCTAAGCAAATTTGCATAGAATTTTTTCACACTCAACTGGAATTATTATTGTGCTGCATTGAAACTAAGTCAGTTCTCAGTATGTGTGTATCACATCTAGGTGATTAATTTGTAAATTTACAGACAGAAGCTTGCAAGTAGTGAATGTGTTTGTTTGTACATACGTGTGTGTAAGTCTGTCTGAGTGTGTGAATGTGATTCAGTGGGGTTTTACTGGGCTTCTTTAACTGTATTTGTTGTATCAAATGTGACACATATACAAATACAGTCCATATAATGATAGTCAGAAATTTACACAACAGATTTTAACCACTTTAATTTTAAAAACAGACACTGAGAATCTCCAGTTTTCTAATTAGTGTGGTTAGAAGATTGCAATATCTCATCTGTTTGTTTTCAAGCAATTCCCTGAGCATATAAAAAATAATTACATTCACTGAACAATACAGTTACTGCAAACATCTGTAAGTTTGTACCACCAGACTGCAGTGAGGAATATTAGGAATAGCAGGAGAAAAAACCTTGGGGTATGTCAGCCTATTGGCTGCATTCTTGAAGTTTAAAGGTGGAGCTCAGACTAAAATACGATGTGCAGACTATTGTGAGTGCTCAGTGTAAATGTATCCTCAATACAACATAACCTTTAACGGAAATGTTAATTAGTTTGTTTTGTATTTACATTTCTGTGTCATGCAGTTTCTGGCCCATCCCACTTGGGACTGCAGGATGCCACCTGTGCAAAACAAACATCTCCCGGTAATACATACAAAAATAAAACATAAACCAGTAACATTACACTGAAAAGAACTGGTGGAGACCTGCAGTTAATCTTAATATAAATGTACCTGTCTTTCTGCATTTAACTAGCTTTTCAAGATGATTCTTATGTAAACAGTCAACTTAATCTTTATGCATTATCCGTATTAACAAAATCAATATCATCTTTATGTTTTTACACAAAGTATTTTACAACTCCAAGAATAAAAGTGTAAATTTAATAATGAAATTATTTGTTAATTCAAGCTAAGAAAATGGGTTTGTATCTTTTGACCTGCCCTGTACTTCTTCATTTGTTACATATATTCTTAAATAAAATAATAGATGTTTTTTACAGTGCATATAAAATAACTATTCACAGAAACATAAAGTGCATATTGCATCACAATTATGAACCTGACTTTGCTCTGTCTGTAAACATTTAACATAATGTACTTAATGATAATTTATCAGAAAATTGTCACTGACCGAGAAATTGCTGAAAGTTATGAATGGAGTCACAATTTGCAGTATTATTATGAAAACACAAAACATGTCAACCTGGACTGTGAACCAATTGTGTGTCACTTAAGCCTGGCAAGGAGTTTGTAAGATGTTTTTAAGGCCAGTTTATTTGACATTAAAAGACAGTTTCACTTTTGTCCCTCTTTTTTATAATCCTGGGACATGCTGATACATACTTTTGTATTGTACTGTTGTCTTGTTGTCTTCTCTATGATTCTTTCTCTTGCTTGGCACTGCACCTGTAGTGAAGTTCTTCACATTGTGGAGCTGCTGAGGATCACAGGATTCACAGACACTAAAGCCTTTTCTACTGCTGCTTTTATTGTTGGTCACTTTGGATAAGGGCGTCAGCTAAATGCCTAAATTGTAATTGTAAATGTTAGGCCTGCCCACATGTTAGCCCACTAGTCACAGCACTCTTAAGAAAACAGTGTTGAGAGGCTGACGGGATGAGATCGAAACAGGCAGCCATTATAATCAGTCATTCAGCCTTTTGGAGGAGACATTCACTGTTTGTGGTTTGTTCTAAATTCAAAGGGAACCTCTGTGACCTGCTGGCTTTCACATTGGCCTAAAACCACTGTGCTCTCCCTCCCTTCATCCCTGCCTCCCTCCCTCTTCTCTCATCTTTTTCTGCATTCCCTCATTCTCTCAGAGTCCTTGTTTCTCTTCCTGCCACTCTTTCTTTCATAAAGAAATACTAAGACCTCCTCTAAAGATAAAACAAAAAACTCTTGTAAGTTACATTGATATTATTTGAAGCTACGACTGGTGATAGCATCTTAAGTTGATGATAATTATAAAAAGTCTTATTTTTTTGCTGTTTATATCCAGTACAGTTTCAGAGTTTTGCTTTGTCAAAGAAACAGCAGTATCATCATCAGTCTTCAATCAGTTTTGATAAGCTTTTCTTCTCATTGATCACTGAACTGTTGACTAGATTTCAAGCCCTTTTTAATCAATAACAATTTGTTACTTTTTCTCTCTTGGATGAAGAGTTGAGTTTTGTGAATCTTTCCTTTAACATATTTTATGGTTGTTTGCGTAAATTCCTTTGTTTTTCACTGCAGTGTGTAGTTTTGTTTAACCCACTGAGATGGAAATCACAGCTGTGCTCACAATTCAAATTAATATATGGACAAGGGTTACATGAGGACAATAGTGGGAGTGTGCAAAGCATGAATGCTAAACGAATATAAAGAAAAAGTTCTGATGAAATATGACGGCAGTATTTCAAGTTACCAGTCAGCATTCACTGTATATAAAAAAAAGAGACATCTTCCTTGTTTTGTTATCTGTATAATCTCAAAAATGTATGTTTATTTCAGTGCTCGGGTTTGGTTTGACTCCTCACAGTCACAGTCAAAGGGGGCAGAGACTAGAGCTTTTTCCCAGCATGCACTGAGTCGAGGACAAGGAAACTCCCAGAGCACATTGCCAGTGGTATCATATTGTGAATATGGATAGACAAACAGTCACACTCAGGGGCAATAAACCCTCTCCGATCCCTGTCTGTGTATGTTTGGGCTGTAGGAGGGAACTCACACACACGGGGGAGGAGGGGACTCATGCAAACTCCTTACGAAACTTGCCTAATTAGCTAACCACAGAGTTGCTGTGCTGCCCTGGTATTAATATATCACACCCCGTCTCTTTTTCTCACCTTTCCTCCCTCCCCCATGTCTTTCTTTCACCGCAATGTGCAGTTGGGAAATATTGCCTTGTGTGTCTGTTTGTATATGTGTGTGTGTCACTTTTCCAGCAGACTGTGGTTCCCAGCTCTCCGCTGTGCTAATCATATTTCTTCTGGCAAGTTGTTAGCTCTAGCTGGATGAGGGGAGGCAGGGAGGGAGGAGGACACGCCACAGATGGGAATGTGTTGGATGAACAAATAGTAAAAGTAGAGGGGAGAAAAGGGGATCCACATGTGAAATGGAGGGAAAATGACAGAGGAAGAGATGGGAGGATAGAGAGTACTGTAATTAGTCAAGTTTTGCTGTTAACTCAGACACAGTGCAGAGATGTGTTGTTGTTAAGGGATACCTGAATCTCTCTCTCTCTCCTTCCCCTCTCTCTTCTTGTCCCCTCTCCCTCCCCTCCTGTCTGCATCTCCCTCTCTATCTTTAAATAATGCAGTGGGAGAGATGGTTCTTACATATTGAGGAGGTGTCAGCAGACAGCTATGGGAGCATCAGCGCCATCGCACCAACCCAAATGACACATACACCTGAGCACATTCACACATGCACCCACTTCTGTCATCTCTGTTTAGCGTGTAGCTAGGCTCTGCCACAGTGAGTAGATAATTAGAGGGATTTATACTGCTAACGTATAGCATTAAGACCCAAGGACATCAAATAAGTGGTAATGCCACACATTTATACACAAACAAATACAGAAAAATGTATGGAAAATGCCAAATAATTTCAAATGTACTGAATACAAAACAGGCATTTGGATTAACATGTTATCATTATTTGACATTTGGAGTATTTACTGTAAAAGTGTATTATGGTTTTAAGCACAGATAAGTAATACTAATATGTTACAATAACAACATAATAGATTCTTCACCACAGAAAATACAAAAGATGCAGCTGATTACAAAATGTGTTAATAAATTACTTGTTGAACACCCTATAGTGTATAGTATATTTAAATATAGTAAGTATTTAACTAAACTTATTAGGATGGTAAACTTTCTTATATTAGGAGTAAATATAATATATAAACAGCATTTGTTTATTTTGATAAAATGATTTTTATTTAGTTGGTCTATTCAGTTACATAATAATGTTTAAGCTGACCATCAACTGTTTTTTTCTCTACATTGTTTACACTTCAAATATTCTTCAATGTTCTGAGTTGTTTTTTTAATCTAATCTCATAGATTCAAGATTTTGACACAAAGAAAATGTTGTGCACCCACAGCTAACAACCACGCAGCTCTACTTCTCTCTTTAATGTCTCATATTCCTAAACAACATTAATGGAGCAGTGATCAGGTCTGTGTGATTGTCTGTATGTGATAATCAAACATCTTGCAGTGGTTAAACTGGCTGTCCTCTGAAGCACAAGAAGGCCATTTTCTTTCTTGTTTTTTTTTTTCTTGTCTCAAGTTCTAAAGGCTTAAAAGTGAAAATTACTCTCGTTCAAACTATGGAGATTGACTAAATAGGACTTAAAATGAATGATCACCTTGTGACATATCAATAACAATCTGGCAAGTATCACAAATCAAAATATGTTTCATACTTGCAGGCAAAATGATGACTGTGAGCAGATATTTTAAAAGACTGTCACAACAGGCATTAATAATATATGATCAAATGTGATGAGAGTGATTAACTGCAGTACAGATGAAAGAAGAAATAATTAAATATATTCTTTGTTTAATTAGCAAAGATGAACTTTGGATATTTGGCCTTTTTTGTCTTAAAAGGGCCGAGCATAAAAATGTTACCATGAGTTCCATTTTGATGTGATTCAAATTATACCATTGTAATACGGCTGGATGCTGCCAAATAAAACAGAACTATTTCTTTTAAATTATTGTTTTCCATCCACTCACTGTGAATCATTTATTTTTACCCATATGTCTCACAGATTGTTCTGCCTTTTGGCTCACATAACACCTACTATATAGAAATAACGAATGGAGCCATAATGTAACCTTCAAGTGAGCCATGTTTATCAGAGCCCACCGTACAGTACAGATTGCTTCAGAGCCTCTTCTGTTTTATTTTCACTTTCAGGGACTGCTTTTTTCTCGGCAAATATAGCTAGACACTTTTTTTGTCTGCCTGTCAACACTGGATCTGTTGCTACTTTAATAATCTCAATGTCAAATTTGTATTAGGCAAATATCTAATAATAGAAGTCTGTAGAAGGATGGTTCTTGCCAGGCTTTAGACGCAGAGAGCTGTTTTATACTGTCACACTGTCAGGATCCCTCGAATGCTGAGCTGATGACAGGCCTGCCTGTAATACAATTGGACCCAATTTAATGGAACAATAGACAATATATTGACATTGTATTACATTATTGCATGCCAATTACTCACTCTCTTTGTGAAGTTGTTTAATTGCACAGTGACCTTTGGGTGCCACAATGAACATTAAGAAAAGCAACGTCAGCAAAATATAATTACATTCATCCTCACCGCTGTTACACGGTAATACTGAAATTCTGTGTGTTCACTGTGAATAGATTTGGAATATGAGAACAATGTTTCATCATTTATGCTAATTTCAGCATTAAGAAACAATGCACTAATGTTTTCTGAATTTAATATGTTAATGGTTCCATGTGCATCGTGTGTATGTAGGTATTAAACGTGTAGAACACGTAACAAATACAAATCTGTGAGACAGTAATACAGCAGAGAATAATGCGGTAGAATAGATTATTATATTATTAATACTAAGGGGATATTTCCCATATCATTTGAAGGGAGAATATCACCCACACGCTTTGTACCCAGAGCCGAGGCGAGGCTGCCTTTATAAATAATTCATATTTCCATATCGTCATGGTGATCATGTGCGATGAGTGTTTGCTCTCTCAGTAGGGGAGCTGGTTGTTGGTGTGTGAATGTGTGTGTGTGTGTGTGTGTGTGTGTGTGTGTGTCTGGGTGTGTGTGTGTGTGTGTGTGTGTGTGTGAGGTGAGCTGCGAGAAGGGTGTGTGTAAACGGGGGAGCAAGGTGTCAAGAGGGACAGAAAATGTCCTGTAAGAGAGAAGTGGTGGCAAATGGTGAGGAAAAGTGAGACTGGTAAAAGCACTGGCTCAGTTTCGTCTTAACTGTCCTCTGTCAAAGCGGCCCATTTTCAGATTTTTCTAACTACAGTTATTTTTACACAGTGGAGAGAGACAGCAGGGATGCGATGGGGAGGCTTCGAAACAGCTCGGAAATAGCCTGTGAGTCAGTTTATACTCACAAAGCTGCACACCTCTGCCCCATGAGCCCCCAGGGTTTTAAGTAAGCACATTAATTGACTGCAACCCACTGCTTTCTAATTATACATTAAAAAGTCGTGTATTTATTGTAATTCAATCTAGAGCAAATATTATATCATTTTTTAAAAAATGCTGTTTTAAGGTGAAAAATGTAAAGCCTGTAATAATGACATAAAATAAACAAGTTTACATACATGCATTGTAAACTCATAAAAGCTTTGGTAAGATGTAATTTCCTAACAAAGATGACAAAAATTTCCCTACAATTTTAAATTTAGAATAGGGGTTAGGGTTAGGGTTGGTCATATTACTATCCTTTTATTTAATTGTTGAAATGATTAGCTATGATTACTTTCTCCTTAACTACTAAACTTAAAACTGATGCAAAAGTTCGGACTTAGAACTGGTGAACTAGTCTGAAAATAAGAAAAATCTCAGACAACAGCTTCAATTAAGCAGAAATTATTCTATAGGGTCACAAATTCCCACTAAAAATATTGTATATTAAATTAAAGCTATTGAAACCCTTTTGTCAAGGCCTTTTGGAACCAGGTCATATTTTAAATACTGTTGAAATGGTAGCACCACACACTACCCTTTAATTTAAATGTGTTTTCAATGAAGTAATAATTACTTTATTTTTTAGCTGACTAGTATTTCTCGTCCCTGATTAAAAGCACATATAACTGATGCATATGGGGATAAAAAAAAGAGGATTCTGGAGTCTGAAAAATGAAAATGTCGATCAGATTTAAACTGTATAAAAAGTATAACAAGGACAAAAACAAACAAACAAAAAAAAACCTCACATACATTCTGGAAAAGATTTAACCATAAAAGTCACAAGACAAAAAGATTAGGTCAGAGAGAAATAGTTGTGAGGTTTCACATCTTGTTTTGGTTTGTAGTGTTTCCCATCAAAAAAAAGGATTATGACCTTGGTTGCACAACACAGAACTCAATGTCTTGTGATTCTTGCCTCCTGATGCTGAATGAACCAGCAAAAATAAGAATGACACAGAAAAAAAACAACTAAAAGCATTCAGTGACCTTCACATTGCCTTTCTGAGTCAAGTCATCTGTTGAAATAAACCCAAAGACACTATCTGATGTCATTCCTTCCTTTAATTTCTTAAAAATGAACCTTTAGGAACATGATTAAATGTTGACTCAGGTTTTTGAATTTAAGTTTCTTTGGCCTTGAGGTTTGAAATTTTCTGGGATGGAGTTTAGGCGAACAGCTGTGATTTCCCTCAACAACTGCTGATCATGTGCCTTCAAGCAACGTGTTTAACCTTCAACCAGTCAAACGAAGCCACTCAGCTGCCAAAAGACTCTACTGGATTGTGGTCTTTACACTCTCAAAAGTTAAAGTAAAATGACGAGATAATGGAAACAAATGGTAAAGATGGGAAAACAGTATAATTTTTTGATTTTTTAACATTATGAAGGAACTACGCTTTCTCACTTTCTTACTGTCTTTTCACTTGTTCCCCCTCCCTCCTCTCTCTCCATCCTGGGTGAACTTGAATCGATCTGGTTGCTGCTCTGAATCCTCTTGAGAGCCTTCTGTATGCACAAACACACACACACACACAAACACACACACACACACTCTCATCTCTTGCTCAATCTTAATATTCCACTCTCCCAGTAGACAAAATGGGCTAGAATTAATTAGCCCCACCCACTATGGACACACACATCCACAACAAAAACACTCACAAATAAATACACACATCCACCCGTTATGTGAGTGTGTGTTTGCATGGACTTTTCATACACTAAGGAGGGTGTGAGGTTGCTCATACTTAGTATTCTCTTGGCGTCATACTGAAAGATATTGCGATGCTTGTGTGTGTGTGTGTGTGTGTGTGTGTGTGTGTCTGCGTGTGAGTGTTTGTGCGTGAGCGAATGTGTGCATGCACATGTGTGAAGGCTGGAATTCAGAATGGTATTGATTAAACACAGCAGGGGGTTGATGTGTGAGCACTGCAGATAGCTCACTCACCTGCCACTCTGCAGGCACACACACACACACACCAAACACACGCACACACACACACACACATCAAACTGTCCGCTGGCGTCATTAGAAAGAGGCTGCCTGGCTTTCGATATGATGAATAAAATAAATCAAGGAATTTTAATTCAGCTTTGAGGTGCATAATATCAAATATGTATTGAGAATGTGTTTGCAAGCCATTTTCCTTCCCTCTGTTGGGCATTACAGGCATGTTTGGCAGGTAAACATCGACAAGAGCAAGTTTTCCCTCCTGAAATTTAATAACCAAAACAGTTTATTTGGTAATTTGTTGAAGGATCCACAAGCAAGGCGTTTAATGAACACTCCTTTACCTGTTGGTAAGAAAAAGAAAACTGTATTTAGTTACGGTGACTTCTTTGACTAACATGTCAACTTTAGGGCTCAGCAGTTTCTCCGCCCTCTAAACCTTACTGATACACATTGAAAATGAGACATTTTGTGTCTTGAACAAGTTAAAGATATGAAAAAGCTTTTACTGAACAACATAAACAGTGGAATAACCTGTGAGTAACCTCACCCACACTTAGAAGCAGAGACAAGAGGAAGCAATTATGTGTTGATTGCATTGTTTGAATATATCAGTACCCATCAAGAATTTAAAATCTTGTCATTACTTGCATTGTCTTCTTAGTTGTTATCACATGCGATTTATTGGATATATTAACTAGCTTGACTTTGAAAAAATAATGATAAAAATATCAACTTGACAGTGTTTCAACATGTTTTGTATGTCCGAGGACCTCTTAAACATCACTCAGATGAGTAAAACATGCTTTATTTAAAATGTGAGTAGTCATTTGTTTCAATTTTTAAAATCCACCAACATTAGCTGTGAATGTAAGCTGTAGTTTTAATTCCAGGAAAGTCAAAATTAGTGGATTTATTTTAGTTTTACAACCCATGTCTACACAAACTTCAATGTAACCAACTTAGTACACCGGGAGACTGATGGAAATCGTTCTTCTTGGCAGGGAGCTTGTATTTATGGTAAATCTGACATGGCAACAAATGCGGCACCTGACTTCACGTCACGAGTTGAGGAAACGCTGTGCTTACATTGGCCCAGCACTGCACAGACATAACAGCAGATTTATTTGTGAAAACTGAGTGCAGCTAACAGCATCTTCATGTGCAACACCACTGTGACATCATCATTCAAAGACTGTTGGGCTATTTTGTAGGAAGATTTTGAACAGCATTACACCACTCAGTTAAAAGAATAATAGATGTATGTGCAGATCTGTCTCTATGTGTGAACATTAACCAAATCTGCTAAATCTCAAAGAAAGAGACCATATCTTCTTACTTAAAATGTCAATGAGAAAAGTCTTTAACATTACACCATGTTGATGAATATTGATTCATCAAAATGTTGATATTGAATAATGACATTTGTGTCAAACAAAGAGTGCAAAAAAACTAATTCAGACACAGCTTCTGTCCTAACAAAGAGTAAAACATACATTCATATACATAAATCTTATTCCATTTACAATCAAGATCCTCTTTTTTACACCTGCAGTAACTGTAATGCTAAAAGACAATCAGGGTTTGATTATCCAAGCATGATTCCTGTGTGCATCCATATGCTTCTTCACTTTTAATCTTGTGTACCACATATATCCTTCTCATATTTTTCCTCTTAAAGTCAATCTCCTCAACCATCATCTCCTCAGATGCTCTTATGCACCTCTCGTCTCACCACAGCCACAGGCACTAGCTTGTGTGGTGAAAGCATGCAATTCATTAGCCGAGAGATGCAGCCACCTCTGCTCTTTGATGCAAACAGTGAATTGTCTTATCAACCAAACAGTCTTGAAAAAAGGAAAAATATAATACGGTTATTCCCCTGTTTGCATTCTGCACCTTTCTCAGCTGTTTCTTTCCATACATTGTTACACCTGATTAATTTGGAGGGATTTCTGTCTTTAGCTTTGAGGTATGGTTTCCACTGTTAAGGCAGGTGAAGGGGTCAGAAGCCTGAAATGCAAAGAATAGGAGGCTGCAGTGCGGCCTACACATACCTAGCCTCTGATTCCATGGACTGCACTAGGGAAAAAAAAGAAAGGAGAGTGTCAGTATACATGCTGTAAATTCAGATTAACTACATGTCATATCCCTCTCTCTCTCTCTCTCTCTCTCTCTCTCTCTCTCTCTCTCTCTCTCTCTCTCTCTCTCTCTGTATATCTCTGACCTTCATATGCAAAATGTTTAATGTTGTGGTGCAACTTTATCAGCAGAGGCTATAGGACTGGCTTGTGGGTGTAGTCGAAGTGGCCTTGTGAGGAAAGGCAGTCTTTGGCTATGTTTACCTGTTACAATCTCAATTAAAATAATTAGGCTAGTCATTTAGATACAAATGGAGGCATCTTCAGAGATATTCTATTTGGGTTTCACTTAAAAAAAATGCTAAAGCCAAATTTTTGAAATTTTAACTCAGACTGTCCAAAATACCCACAACAATTCTGCAGAATTTATGGGAAAAGCTGCATGTGTAGGACCACGTTTGTGTCCTTGTTCATTGTAGCTCTGTCTGTCCGTCTGTGTGTCTATATCCCTTTCTTGTTCTTTCTTCCTCTCTCCATCTCTTTCCCTCTTTCTCACAGCTCTCTTTCCTCAGTACTGGGTTTTAATCACTGCTGTAATTGGCAACTCCCTGCTGTGCACACACACGCATGCACACACGTACACTTATGCACTGCCTAGCTGCTGCAAATCCCTCTGTCAATGAGTGTGTGTGTGTGTGTGTGTGTGTGTGTGTGTGTGTGTGTGTGTGTGTGTGTGTGTGTGTTGTGGGGGCAGGAGATAGAGATATGGAGAGATAAGGATAATGAAAGAAGGAGAGTTTCAGAACTGCAGGCCAACTCAGCAACTCACCAATCTGTCTGCTGTGAAGCTCTGTGAGGAAGTGGAGCTGTGCAGCCAAATTGTAATTATCTGAGAGAAAAAAGACATGGCTCAAGATTTATTACAGAAAACACCATTGTGTTGGAGTTACTGGACAACATAATGCTGCCACGACTTAGTGAAATTAATAATTGGCCTTGTCAAACTAAAAGTGTGCCACATACTTTTTATACAGGAATGAATATTGCATTATATAAATAGCTCACTATAAGGGCTGCAGTCTGTGACATACAAACAAATAAACAGAGTACATAAAGCAAAAACAGTTTTTTTTTTGCACCAAGTTAAATGGTCAACAACTATTTCCATTTTACAGCACTTTTAAGTCAGCCTCATTTATATGTACATATGAACATATACAGATTTGTTTGACATGGTTTGCAGACACACATGGAGGGATTATAAATAATCTGGATTAAGGTAAATATAGGAACACAGGCCCATTTACATGCCATAGAACCAATGTGTTTTTCCAAAGACAGCATAGTCGCATTTATGATATTTATGTTAAACATCTAGAAATAATAATTTGTTAAGTTTCCATTCAAAAATTAAAGGAAATAAAAAATCTCAATTACATGTAATGTCTACCCAGTTACATAACTAAGTACTCCCTTTTTTGAAAGATGTGACTTTGTTATACTTGTCCTCTAGGTGGTATGTATTTAAAGGTCCATCTTTTAGAGTTTCCTGCATTTATGACTTGCTAAAGTGGACAGTATATGTACAAAGTGGTAAATCCAACATGGTATACACATTTCTGCAGTGCTGGGCGTTGGAGTCCTGCTATGTTTTATGTTTTTGTATAAAATATGTTGAAATGTCTGTGAAAAATGCTACATAAAAAACATACCATCAAAGTCAGTCTGCAAAGATGGCTGTAATATTTAGAGGAAAACAGAAAAGTTACACAAGAGGGGGTATTTTAATTTCACAAGTTATTAAATATACATACATACCATAACAATTCCCTTAAAATGCATTCAACTGGGTAGTGGGTAATAGTTAAATCCCTTCCTAACGTGCATTATAAAAAAAGACATGTTCTAATATATTAATGGAAACTTTGAGATCAACAGCCTGCTGGTTTGGGGATGGGCAGTGCTATAAAATGTAATGTAACCCAATGCAATTCAATATCTCTCACAAAAGAAAACTAATCTTGAGAATTTTATGTGCTCATTTTCTGTGTAGATGTCTGTGCCTTAATTACTGATTTCAAGACTCTGGTTTGTTGTGTTGTTGCCAGTTGTGTGCACTGAAATAAAGTCCAAATTCCCAACTCACCAAATACTGTTTCTCCCCCTCATATCACCACGAGTCAGTCAGTGTTGACAGGTTTACAGAAATTAGCCATTCATGGCAAAAGCATCTGCTGTGTCTGTTGAGACTTGGTGCACAGAAGTATGGCAGAGCACAGACACTGTGAAAAGTTTTCACTCAGAAAATTGAGCAGGAAGAACGTGTTTTATCAATGAAAGGAGTTTGTGAGATTTGCACTGAATTTATTGAGGCTTATTGAAGCAGCAGTTGCCCACCAAATCCTACACTGTGAGAACCATGTGACAATGGCCATGCTAAACCCGATGCTAAAGAATCCAGGCTTTATGGTTATCATGGCACATTGGCCACAAAGAGAAAAGTTTCATGGTTGTGTGTGTGCTTGTGTGTGTGTGTGTGCATGTGTGCCTTTTATGTGGGTCACCCCACCATGTCTAATGGCCCCTTGCTGTGTGCAGCGTCCTGCGCTGAGCTGCTCCCTGCTGTCACACTCACACACACAAACAAACGCATACACACAGCAGGGGAGATTTTGGGGTGTCCCTTACCCTAATACCCTCCACAATACACCACCGCTGCATCTGTTACTCCTGTTCTCAAAGTTGAAAGTTGATCAGTGAGGTGCTAGCATGCCTCCGCTCTCTCTCTTATTTAGAGTTTGTCCTCTTTCCTCACCATGACTTCTCTCTCTAATTACTTTGTTTTACTACTTAATTTCATCCCACACCAAAGATGGGTTGCTTTTTTTTTTGATTTTTCTGATTTTTTAATTTTTTTTACCATTAAATGGTTGGATTTTAAGCATTAGCTGATGGCCTAGTCTTCTTGTTATGTCTGTGTGAAATAGAAATGAAGGCCAGGCATCTGCAGGCCTCAATCACACAGACAGCTGTTTAACCTGCTAGCAACTTCCTCAAACAGGTGAGCATCTGCACAATGCAAATTTTAAATACCATACGACTTTTGTGATTAATTTGTGTAGGAATATGGTTTTGTAAGGAATCAGCTGGTGTAACCACTTGGTTTGTCTGAGTGAGAGAAGGTTTGCTATTGTGTGATGTATTAGTTCAAGTACTTTATGATGAAACAGATGGTTAACACTGACTGACATGAAAAAAGCTCATGCCAA
>JAPZDZ010000025.1:17935167-17947359 GCA_029783805.1 Acanthurus tennentii | reverse complement strand
GCTATTTCTTAGTTCGTAATAATATGACAATTATTATGACAGTCATTAGGACATGCTGTGTATGTGACACAAATGGCATATAAATCCAGATGTGATCGGCTCTAATGAGCAGCTGTTGACGATAATCCAGCTGATAAATGACTTTTAGATGCTTTAAACCCTTCAGCTCCAGCATCTCTCCATGTGGAGTTTAATTTGAACATGACATCATGAGATGTAATGAAATATCAGGGAGCAGTGTGGTAGCTTAGTGCACACACAACACACTCACAGTGTCATATTGATGGAAATACGGTCTCTCCCTCAGTCTGTCTGGTATTTATTTAAACAGAGAACTGTCATATAAATAATCTGAAAAACAACAAGGTAGTATTGAAGAATAATAAAGCTGCAGATATCTGTGAAGGCAGTCCGTGGCCTTCCCTGCCCGTAGGCTTGCTGTGCTAGTTGCCATGTCGTTGCCTTGCAGTAAAGGTGTGATGGATACTGTGCAAGAAATCTCAGCATGATTTTACAAGTAGATCTCAGTGCTAGCAGGACACACAGCTATACTGTGTAACTGTGAATAGCTGTCATCGGGTTTCAGCTGTTTTCTGACTCTCAAACCCTCAATTTATTCGAGCAGAAATCGGTATGAGTGTGGCCTCTCTCTCTGTGCAGGATCGATGCTGGATGGAGGACTTTTTACCATGGCAACCACTAATGCAGTATAGATGCAAGGACTGAGCCTTGGCTAGCGTTGTAATAATACAGGATTTATGGAAGGCAGGTGAAATGTCATCCGGGCTGTTGTTTTAAATGAGCAAGGAGTGCTTTTGATGTCCAGTGTGGTCAACACTAAATCCCACTTGGCTCTGCTGTGGAAATGAGGTTCCTGTATTAGTTCAGCACGACAGAATCCTTTCTATTCATTTTCTTTTTTAGCAGTTTGTAGATGACAAAAGACTATCGCCTCGACATGGCTTCCTATATTGCATTATAGGACCACTATAGCACCACTCTGCAATATTGTCAAGTGTCTCCTTCACATTGTTTCCTATATCGGCTTATACTGCCCAATCCTCATAATCCCACTGTAGCCTGAGTCAAATATCTGGTCCCTGCAGTGTCCTCTCACCTTCTTCTAGGAAGTGATTTCTCTATTCTCCTCTCCCTCCTTTTCACACATTGGATTACAGTTTTGAAAAGTGACACCTAACAAGTTAGCATGCAATTTTGTTTGAAGTAACTTTCTGGTAAATGATCTTATTGTGTTTTTACCTTTAAAAAAGAGAAATAGTTTTGCTGCTGTAAATTCTGCAGCAAATAAGGTGATGTTTGGATGATGAAATGTTTGCATGTCATGTGCAAAGAAAGAAATCTCAGTTCACTAAAACTGAAATTGGAAGTCGAAGTTTCTGCAACCAAGGAAATGTTGCAACTTTACACTCCTTTAACTAGTTTCATATGGTTAGGGTTAAAAGAGTTCGTGTTTACGCTTATAATACTCGGTTTTGTTGCTGCAAATAGGCTGAAAATGTTCTGATGTTTTGTAAAAAAAAAAAAAGGTTTTGTCAGTTGAAACAGCGAGCAAACTGGTCGTAAATGGTGCCATTTGGCAGCTGTCTCACCTCACTTCCCTGCCGTATTTTAGAGAATCGACAATACCAACATATTAATTATGGCTAGTGGGCTGATATATTACGGCAAAATGAAGGTTGTGATGCTTGATAGTTGATTTCAACCTGATTCTTCTAAATATTTTATATTATACATAGAATTTACTAAGCATTATTTATCTAATTTACCACATCAAAATCTGTGATTATTTTTTTCACATTTATAATAAAAAAAAAACTAAAGTGAACAAATAGCCTTGAGAAATAAATACAGTATGCTTTTGACACTGGTCATAGATTGAGACATCTACAACCCTACAGTTTCTATAAAATAAAAAACATTTTTGGTTTCCCCTCCTGTGTGAGAGCCAGTTTTCCAAAAGGCCATAAGTCACAACCTTCTACACGAGAGTGTCAGTCCAAAACAAACATTCCTGCCTTGTGGCCCTGTCTTTTGCGCTTCCCTGACCTGCGCTACTGTTGCCGTGTGTGTGTGTGTGTCCCTGTGTGGCAGGGGTGTTTGTTTTGTCTGCCTCTATCTATAGCTACGTCCTGCCCCTTTCTTTCACAGTTAGAGAAAGGAACCACACCCCTCAAGCCTTGGCCTAGTGTACGTGTGTGTGTGGCGTTCCGCTCTTTTGGGATTTTAGGATTCTTACTGCAGTCTCTGGTACTTAGCAATAGCTACACAACAATGAATACATGTACTTCTGCATTAAATCAATATAGGAAATTCTATTTAAACTGTATTATGCATCACATAACAGTACTCAAGCTTACACATATTTAATATACATGTATATGTGTTTAGGTATTGATATGTGCAAAAACATCCATATTTGGGCAAAGGCACTATCTTGCACTGCTCTCTCTGCACTTACTCTACACACATCCATATATGAACTTTTAAAGGGAACAGATATACAGATAGAGGCCTGTGAGTGCACACATATATTAAAGAACATGGCACACAGCCACTGGATTTTGAGCACACATACATACAGAAGCAGTCAGAGCTTCAATGTGACCTGCGCTTCCCTCGTGAATATTAACCCCCGGGGAGCCCAAACCTTCCTGTTGTGTATACATTTGTGTGTGTTATTTCTGTTATCCCGGGTTCTGTGTTATCATGAGCTCGTCCTCTGTTCAGCGAGAGCAGGAGGCACATACTCATACATACAGTTTCCTCACAATCGAGCATTAAGCCGGATGAGTGCACAAGTCAGGATAATTGTTGGCTGTCAAGGTGTGTATATGTGTGTGTGTGTGTGTGTGTGGTGCAAGCAAGTAACAATATCTGCAGTACCTTATGGTTAGCTCATGTGCGCTGGTCTGTATTATAAATTTTAATCTGCTTTTACATATTTCCTTTTTAATATGTAAGGCACACATGGAAAGCACTGTGTTAGTCCATTTATTATGCAAAATGTGTACGGATTTTTTTCAGTATAACAACCTTGGTCATGTTTTTGTGCAAGAATGTTGTTAGACCAGCTCCATTGATATATTATGAGAGATGAAGGCTTCATCTTTAGCCAGTGAAGAGATTAATACTATTAGCAGATTACTTTAAGTGACTTGGCCTCGGCCTGCAAGGTGCATAATGTTGGATGGCAGCCAAATATTGCAAGTTAATGTACACAGTAATTCAGTCAGTATGGAACATATATGATCTAGAAATCAATCTCAACATTTCCTGCACTGTAAGTGAGCATTTCACACATTTTTTATGATAAATATTCATTGTTGTCAATTAAAACCTTTTAATATGCAGAAGCTTTTTATGAGCCACAACTACGTGCATTCAAACTGAATTGCTATTAGAACTACATTATTATTTCTTTAAAATATGTTGTCTTGATGTCCATACCAATCTGCGTTTGTCAATAAATTGCAGGTGTAAATACTTGTCCAGTGAACCCCTCACACTGCCATGATGGAAAATGAAGCGGCCTCTCCAGCTGGAAGAACAAGTGCTGTGTGGGTTCCCTGAAGTGGTTCAACACTGGGTCATTGGAGAGCCACAGCCTGTTTGGGAACAGAACAGTCTGTGTTATTTCAGCACAGCCTGTTGGATGAAGGGCCATTTCACTGGCATTGTGGATTAATCTTTGGCAGAATCTCTCCAGGATCAAACAAAATTGGATATTTAACCTCACGTGTCCTAGAGCTGAGAGCTCTCTTATGATAAACCAGGATAGAAAGGATTGAATCTGACCCACATCGGGTTAAATATCACATACCTCTATGTATATTTACCTGACTAACTGAAAGGATGAAAAAAGTGAGTACACACATCCTTCCTCAGGTGAGTGTAATCTAACCCCTGAAAAAAATCATTCAATTCGTAGCATCATATTCCGGTGTCTCAGTCAATGTAAAAAGAAGGCATTATTTACCTCTGCTTTACAAATCCTTTTTAATATTCTTTTAATAAACAGTAATGTTGGAGCCTCTGGCCTTCACCTCTTTCACTTGATGTTTGACTACTGTTCCACAAACATTAAAAACATTTTTAAGACTTAAAAGCAAGTGATTGTGTTTCTGTTCAGGTAGAAACAGGACCTTTTCAAATGTAAAGTTGTGTTTAATAATCAACCTTGCTGTTCCTATTAGCTACACAGAAATACAGATTCACAGATGAGACCTTCCCAGTCTCTTCTCTCACTTGTTATGAACTGTTTTCTTTTTTTTAATTCAGCTAAGTGTAAATTTTTATGAAGTTCAGATTGACAAGAGTAATGATTGACAGGTTTAAATTTAACAGGCAGTTGGAACAATTTAACATTTCACATACAGAAACAACTGTGAGGCAGTATAGACCCAGAGATGTGAATATAACAGATTCTGTTAGCACCAATAAAATACAGAATCTGAATAAATTGACTATGATTATTTTTTTTCCTATTATCAGAGACAAACAAAAGCTGAAAAAGTTTTACAAAGATACACCCAATGCATAGAAAGTTTGCTTGATGCAGAATGAGTTTCCCAGTCATCAGAGATTAGACTGCAGTGGGATTTTCACAGACATTTAATCACTTTTTCTTTTAATCCTGTAGTCCTCATCCAGACCCAGTGGTGAAAGAGTGATATCTTTAGTGACAATTTGATTTGATTAAAACTTCATTGTAACTTTCGGCCAACTCTGTAACTGCAGTATCAATTCTCTGTTGTCTTTGTGTAAAGAGTACATATTTTTTTCATTACAATTCTATTGTTATTTTTCGTTGGGCTTTTAGTGTTATTTGTGGCAGACATAAAGTGTTTATGAATATTCTGTCACAGAGTTATTTACAGTTTGACAGGTGTTTAACAGAGGAGTAAAAGACATCTGCATTCTGATTTACCACAGCTCCATCAGGTAAAACTTTATATTATGTGCAACATAAACACACTGAGGGAAAAAAAGAAAAAAAAAAAAAGCTCTTCTGAACCCTAGTTTGTGCTCTTCTGATTTTAGTATTACATTAGTAGGTTCAAATAGGAAATAGTGAAGCTGAAACACTGAATCTATTAACCGTTGATATAAATACATATTCTACATATTCAGAATATTTGGGGGTTAATTTTCTCCTAGAAAGGCTCTGGCTTGGTTTGACCCGGTGTTACTAGGTCCCTTTTATGAAGAAACTCACATGAATGTGTATTTTACAAGAGTACACCGGTGAGCGGATGAATTGCCCTAAGAATTACCACTAACACCTACATGTATTAACCTATCTGTTCAGAGATGAGGTTTTTATAGTATATTTCAGACTTACTCTCTCCTCTTTTCCATTAGCAGCCACAGCTGCAGTCTTCAACGTTTCATGTTAAGAATAAATGCTGGAGAAGTTGGAAATTCAGTGCCTTGTTCAAGGACAACAGCTAGTATTGACAGGAGGGTACGTGTCTAAATAAACTCAGAATTCATTATCCATATTTGGATGCTGTTGCTTGCAAGTCCATCTCCTTACTATCACACCACCTCTACACTAATATTTTTATCAGCAACCAGATCCTTATTTCAGTGTGACCCTGAAGTAGCTCACTGTGCACTGATAATGTATCTGTTTGGTTCTGTCAGCGTGCTCCTGTGAAATCACGTGACCTTAGGAAACGCCCCATTTTTTGATTTTGCAAATCATAGCTATACATTAAACTGACTGACAGCAGCAATTCTCACTTTGGTTTGAAACCAATTCAAAATAAAATCCATCATGCTCAGTTTCTGTCATTCTCCATTTCCCATTCTAATGATACAGGGTGGAGTCCTGTGCTCTTGTGCTCAGATATTGTGTATGCTCCCTGAGTTAATATAATTCCCATATATTCTATCTAGTGACTGCTACACTGACTCTTGAATCAGCGTTTAGCTTTTTATAACCTATACCCCTGACATACTGTAAACAATGGTAATGAAACTGTCTGCAGGCAGATGACAAGAGAGGATTTTACCTGTTTGCACATGACATTGGAGAATGAAGGGACAGTATGAGGGGAGAACATTAGTCGATCTCCACCTTTTATATCACAGTGATTTATGGACAAAAAAACAGAAGAGACTACTTGTCATGCATATTTAAACCTCCTACGTGGTCTATCTACCAACTTGCTCATTTTTGAGCCAAACAGAAAGTCATCTCAGAAATTAATAGCCAAAATTCTGTGATCTCAGAATAAAGGGGAGATCACACTATTAACTTGAAGGACCTCGCTATGCCCACAGATCGCTAATAAACTTAATGGCCGAATCTGCTGTCTAATGAAATAAAGAAGTAATGTTTAATCTGTTACTACAAATGCATTGTTTGAACAATAAAGTCCATAACACAATTGTCTGAACTTGTTCTTTCGCCCATCCAAACTATGAAAACAGTAATAGGCTAGCAAATAACTAACTATGAAGATTTCCTTAAAATGTGATAATTATTTATTAAATTCATTAACTCTACTCAGTCTAGCTTAGTATTCAATAGTTCCCGGGGAATCACAAACAATCACAGATTCACAAATTGTTTGCATTTTGCTCTGTTACCTGAATACCAAACACATAATTATTATTTTTTAATTAAGAAAGCATGGTGTCAATGAACTTCTTGGTGAACAATTGTGGGCTGCACTAACAGTTTGAATGTTTGACAGCATAGCCACTATCTATTAACTGATTGCCAGTGTAATAAAAACATCAACCTTGTTGATGAGTGATTTACCGCATTTATGTCAGTGATTTATCATTGTTTGACCCTTGGCATCACTTAGCTTTTCGAGTGGCAAATGAAATGTATGATAGCTCTAATGAAATTAGATTTTGTCCCATGTAACTGACTGACAAACTCTGTGTAGCCTCTTTGACTTTATAAACTACTTTTACTTATTTTAAAATCTGTGAGGTTATTAATGTGTCCAGTTTGGGCAGGGGAACACTGGTGACGGAAGCGATGCTATTTGCATTAAAGCACTCGCCTTACATAGGTAAAGGAAATTGTCTGTTTTTTCATAGTCCTAGAGGTTTAACTTTGGGAAAGGAATCGGATTTCCCTTCTCTAGTTTGCCGGAACTTCATTCAATTGTGTATTCATACTCATGCTGTAAACATGCATTTTGGCTTGTTTTATCTCATCGAATTGACCTAGATTCATAACCGAGGCATGAATTTATTATCTAATGCTAATAAATGTGAAGACGTTTACTTTTGCCACGAATAAAAGATTTATTTAATTTAAGTTTCTATTTTATTCGAGCTCACGGCAGGATATGTAACCACTGGAGATGCTCTCCGGTCTATATAAATGCGCCGCCATCTTACATTTTTCAGTCTCTGCTGTTCCGGCCAAGTTACTTCTGATTGACTGTGGAGGGAGCGGACGGAGGCTCCCCGCTGACGCTCGTCCTCAGATTTTCCTCGACTTTTTCCATTTCTGAGTGGTCTTTACTCCCCAGGATCCGAGTGGACTGACTTTCTGTGTTGATAAGGGTAGGCTGCAACATTTTAATTATCTGCTCCACTCAGTTTTTCCCTCTTTGCTTGTCGGGCTCTCCCAGAATGCCAGCAGGAATGGAGACGGTTGTTGTGTGCGGGCCGGCCGGGGGATGATGCTGCCGCAGCTAGCGAGCCAGCTGCTTTAGCGGCTGATATTTGGGATATGCCAGCCGCCGCCTAACATGAAAATATGCATTATTCACTGACGATACTCACTGACTTTATCGTTGAATAATGTTGATGTTGGGTGCTAGACAATAGTTAAAAATTAGCTAACGCTAAATATAAGTTACCCGATGTATTCCAGCGCCTTACGATTTGTGCGGAAACCTCAAAAGGTTTTGGAAGTAAACGCCGATGTTATGTCTCGCTGGTTTTACTAATGAACGTTAACTAACAATAACCTTCGTTGGTTAACTTGAGCTATAACTCCTGCTGGCCCATTTTTTGCCGCTGGCCACATTTCATTATTATGAGTCATGTTTGTTCGACTTGAGTTTCGCCTTTTGCTCAGTTGTTTTTGCAGCTGGTTTCGCCGAATAGTCACATAATATACTGGGATGAAGATAGCGTTACACGCGTGTAAAATCTCGGTAACGTTATATCACGGCCACGTGAACAGCTTTACACGGTAAAACTAGATTAGAAAAGGCTAATTTAAAGTAGTCAAGTCACCAAACACTGCTGATAGAGAAGCGTTAACGCCAACATTTCGTCCGAAGTTTAGCTGGAACTTCGTTCAACTGAAACCGTTGGAAAGTTTATGAAATATAACCATTTGCTAGCAGCATGGCTCTTAACTTATATATGTGATTATATATAAGTTTCTTTTGGGTCAAAGGCCCGCAAGACGGCGTTTTCCTCTCGTCCTTTTAAACAAAGACCGACAAATTCCTCCCTGCCGTTGTGCTTTTGGGAGGAAGACGAGGAGGAGCCAGAGTGTGAAATTTGAGTCAGCGGTGTTGGAGCAAGAAAGTCAGGGGTAGCCAGCAGCTGAGGGGGGAAAGGGGGCGCGGAACACCATTATTTTGATAATTTCGTCTATACTCTCTGTTTTATTCAATTTACATTACTTGTTTACTTTTTTCGCGTTGTCTCTTTGCACAACCATATATTTGTTTGTTGGCTGTAGGAGGGGGGACAGACGGGTAGCTAATTGGGGGAAAAAGTTGGACACCTCGCTTGTTTTCGCCATCCTGCCGATGCCGAAAACAAGCGATATGATGGCGTCTGTTGAAAAAGCTGCACGTTGAATGTGTTTTATTAGCATAAGACGGGTGAGGTGTGGTTTTTTAAGTTTGTTATAGGTCACAGATTACGTGTTGGTTTCTTTGGTAAGAATGACTTGATGGAGAGATTAAGCGTCGGATGGAGGATGTTGACGTCTCACCCAGCGGCTTCAGATTTCTTTGGTCACGGATGCTCCACTACTTCACTGGTTTATTTTGAATAGTGGCACAAGATCAGGGTTAAGTTTTTACACAATAACTACATTAATACAGTCGGTTTTCTTTTTTACGCCGTAGTAATCGGTTTTTTAAATGTAGTTATTTTTTAATTTAGCTCTTTTTAGTTGTCTTAAAGCCCAAAGAATTTTGTTGATGCGTCTTCCTGTGGCCTGCTAGTGAATTCCCCGATCAGATTACTCAACGGAACAGAAAACTGAAAAACCTGTCATCTCGTCAGCACAATTTTCTTCTAACGGCGCATTATTATAAGACGGAAGCGTGGATGTAAGCTACATCTGAGACCGGTAGTGGTTTGAGGTAACCCACTTTGCGAGAATATTATTACACGTACAGTGATATAGCCTTTGCCAAAAAACTGACATTTTCGACCCACGTATGTTTCCACATTTGGTCGGTAATTTGAATACAACTCAAGACAGGTTTTTAAATGCACGAGTTAATATTACAATAGCGATGTTCATTTGTATTTCTTAAACATGTTTTTAATAATTTTTACATATTTCTTTTTCTTTCTTTCTTTCTTTCTTTCTTTCTTTCTTTCTTTCTTTCTTTCTTTCTTTCTTTCTTTCTTTCAGTGACAAGAAAGCATTTAACCCCTTGTTCAAATGAAGGTTTAGTTTAGCACCTATCGGCCATAAAGGATTACAAGCAATTTACACCTTTTTGAAAAGGGATTTTTATGTTTTTTGTTTTTTTTTTACCACTGCATAACCAGTGCAAACCTTTCTATTCTCAGTTAAATAGATTGATCAATGTTGAGCAAAACAGAGGGAAATGTCATAATCATTTGGAGGTTGCTTGGTTGTTACCTGGAGCTTCTGTGTCTCCGTGTGCTTCTATGGTTTTGCAGCTGAGACACAGACGAAACACTGCAGCGGCTGTAATCATTGAGCTCATTGTTGGCAGCTAACAGTGAGGGTTGCTGACCCTGCACATTAGGTGGCTAACACTGAAGCCTGTAGCAGCTCCCGTCTCTTTGCTTGTGCCGTTAATGCAGTGTGTTTGAAAACTTACTGATTCAGGATGGATTTAACTGATTTTTTAACAAACAGAAATAAGCTGCAGATGTATTATAGACTTAGCTGCCTTTTGTATGTAAATCATTTTTTTTCTATAACCCACACATTGTATAATTTATCTAACAAATTTTGTTATTTCAAATGCCACATCATGCTATGCAGAGACTAAGAGTGAAAAAAACTATTTAGAGGAATTATTCATGCACTGATTTTTTTTAAATGGACAAATGGTACTGTCTTACACTAAGTAAACCTTAACACTCACCTGAACTCACTCTATGGCAGTGTGGCACAGATTTTGCTCATTAAAAGGAATTGGGATTTGGAAGTTTCGATGTGCTTGGCTGTTTTTAATACCAGATATGAATTAATAAATAGGCTCTTTCTCACGCTTATCAGACATCTTGTTATTAGGTTTTATGAGGTTTTCACAAATAAATAGTTAAGAGATAATATTGATTAAACAGCAATATGACAAAGTGTTACTACATGTATAATGTGGAATTAATAGTTTCTTCTGCTGTAGTGTTTTGAAATGCTTGATTTTCCACAGCTTCAAAATTTCCTAGATGCTTGGTTATCTGTGTGTATTTTTTAGATTGTTGGAGAAACTTGGGCATGTTAGACCATGAAGTTGTCACCAAGCCCCCGTAACTTTATTTAAATTTGTTTGTGGGTGTGGAAATTATATTATCTTATGATAATTGTCAGTCATTGGGCTCATGCCTAATCCTGATTGAGATGCCCTCTTTCTGTTTCTTTCTACAGTTGAAATCCTAATGAAGCCAAAATTCTTATCCTGTTTCTGAAACGTCCAGCGTTTGGCAGAACATTTTTCAATGTTGAAATAATCTTTTCCTGATTTTCATACATTTGTATAATTTCCTTACTTTGTGTTCTATCAAGGACCTGGCTGTGCTTTGTCCAGCTCTGTCTTTAAATGTTTGTAGTTGTATTGTCTATGCTCTGAGTGGAAGCAACTTATAGAATAAATCGGTTCAGTTATCTGTTCTGTGGCGGTGTTGAATCTAAACTTCCGTCTAACTAATACCACTTTAATGTCCTGTTGTTTAATGTATGTCATTCAAACATAAAGGAAGGCTTTCTCTCTAAATTAATATATATTTTTTTCCTCCTTAACTATATTCAAAACAGTGACACTGATGTACTCTATTCCTGGCCTTCCGGTTCTGTGCTGGAACACTAAGCCTGTCATTTGAGTGCTGTCCTGGGACAGTAGTGCTGTGATTACCCTTCACTTCACAGAGCTTAACGTGCCTGTGTGCTTGCACATTATCTAGCCATCTAAATTCACATTTGTGTGTGTCTGGAGTATAAAATACCTGTTTTAATGGATCCATGCATGTGTTTAATGACTTCCTCCCTCAACTCAGTTCCTCATTGGTAAACCCAATGTATACCTTGATTCATTCCACAATTGTGGCCAAGAAATCCAACTGACTCTTGTGACTGGTGTGTCACTCATGAGTCATCTGGTTTCAGTTAAATGACTTTCAACTGGACCAGGCACAACTCCACATATTGGATTTCACATCTGGCTTCAAAGAAAACTTGCTCAAACTTTTGTGGAGGAGCCGCTGGCTTTATATATATGATCTGAGACTGCTGTGAGTTTTTTTGTTGTTTTTTTGTGTCATCGGGTCAGTCTGACTGTAGGATAAGCCTGCCATTTGTGCATCTCAATTGGAGACCAGACTTTGCTTGTTTGCCCATCAAAAAAACTATAATCTGCTCAGTTTCCAAAGCCAGATGTAAAACCCCACATTTTCCACCACTGTAAACGATACATGGTTCCACTGTGTGTGTTGATTGAATGTTTGATTTGTCTGCAGTGTTGTATGGGACATGTGGCTCCCATTAGAGCTGGGCTAGGTTATGTCAGGGCAGGCATACAAAGCTTTGGAGGAGTGTGGGTGAACAGTGAATTTGAGTTGATGTGTTTGTGGTTAGAAGGAACTGTCTTGTAGCCTGACTTAAGATTGCGTTTTAATTACAGCGCTGGGGTGGTGTGGGTGTTATGAAGTAATCTAAAACTGTAATTTAGCTATCCTTGGGTGAATTTTCATATTGTCAACCATTAAACTTCACAAAACCTTTCACATCCATTGTCTTTCATTCCA
>JAPZDZ010000025.1:17897039-17908837 GCA_029783805.1 Acanthurus tennentii | reverse complement strand
ATGCAAGGCATTTACCCCTCCCACCACCAACACCACCACCACCACACACACCCACACAGACACACACACACACACACCCACAGAGTCTCACCATGTGAATAAGGTGTGTGCCGAGATGGCTCAGGGGTCGGTTTTCTTGGAGCAGCTTCTCTGCTGCCTCCATCTCTACTGCTGGACAAGATAGCCTCTGGCTCTACACACACACACACACACACACACACACACACATGTTAAATCATTTATAGAGATTTGACAGTCAATAATGATGGATCCAGAGACCTGCCAAGACAGATTCTGACAAGCTGATAGATAGACTTGGAAAGGAAACGTGTTTTCTGCATATGTTGTATTATTTTAACCTTTTTTGTCCTGTCATCAGGACAACATGGGTGGAATATTTTTCAACTCCATTTTTTAACGACATCATGACAGTTTTGCATCTCATTAAGATATCAGTCTTCTTACCTCCTTTTTTCTGCTCCCTTCTCATTAGCACCTCTGTTCCTCACTTTGGCTTATTTTAGTTCAGTTCATGCCTACAGTGGAACTTCAGGCCAATTAGTAGTAGAATAACATGATTAAAACTGGCGCATATTTTTTCTCTCTCCTTCTCAAAGTCACTTCTTCTCTGTTTTACTCTCTCCTGCTCTTTTTTCTTCTGCAGTATATACAAGCTGTGACTCTCCTCTCCCTCTCTCTCTTGACCAGCAGAGTAATAGTTTGGGGAGAGTGGTCCAGTCACGTCCTCTCTCCTTATCAGACCTTATTACCCAAATGAATTTGGTTTGGGCAGAAGTTTCTTTTTAATGAGCCTTGCATTTCTCTAAGAATTGATTTCCACTGCACATACTGCATGCTCCCTTTCCCTTCTCTGTCTCTCCTTCTATCTCTTCACCCTTTCCTTCTCTCGTCAGTCCTTCTCTCTTCCAACTAGTCTTTTACACTGCCTCCTCTTTATCCCCCCACCCTCCTGTCCGGGCATTAATATGTATGCGTTGGGCTGGGGTGCACACTATGGGGAGATGGGGGCTGGTGTGTATGTCTATATGCGAGCGTATGTTGGTGTGTGTGTATGTAGGGAGGCAAGCTGAGGACAAAGCCAGTGGTGATAATGAGGCCACAGGGACATAGCCAGACAGGCCCTCTGTGTATGTGTGTGTGTGTGTGTGTGTGTGTGTGTGAGAGAGAGAGAGTGAGTGAGTGAGTGTGTCTCAGGGACTCAGGACCCCATCCGCTTTCTCCAGAGTCCACAACTTCAATATTGCAGTTGCTTAAAACTGCTAGCCTGCACTGCACACATCAATGGAAACACACTCACAGACACAGAGACACACACACACACAGACACAGACATGCACACGCACACGCACACGCACACGCACACGCACACACACAGACACAGACACACACACACACACACACACACACACACACACACACGCCTTTGGGGACACAATACAAGGGCAACATTTTGAGGGAGTTGACTTTGTTATCTTTGCTCAACAGAGATTAAACTGGTAAATATCTGTGAATCAATGTGGGAAACACACCAGCCTATAAGGTCCAAAGATATCACAAAAGCCAAACAACTTACATGCATCTAACAATCATTTGAAAAATTTTTTAAAAAAAACAAAAAAAAAAACATAACATAGGCTATTGTGGGTGTTTAAGGATTCCTTTGCAAAGACCGTAGAATTTTGTTGATTTTAATCAGTCAACACCACTGAAGTTATAAGGCTGCAATTATATTGGTTTAGACCTTAAAGGCATATTAGGCAAATATGGATATTTCCTCCAGAGATACACTTGAGATAGTTAATTAAGAGTCACAGAGCTTAGTTTATGTCCAGAATTCTAAATAAATATCATAACAACAATGGACATTTTTTTGCCTTGTCAATAGCTATTAAATGCGGGAAAAGGAGAAGATGGGACTTTGCATTTAGCTTGTTAATTTACTTAGAGAACAGCAAGTGGCCAGTTATAAGTGTAAGACATACAACCCTAAAAGTGCTGGGATGCTGAGAAAACATGAATAAAACAGAATGGGATGGGGTTTTTTTTATCTTTTTTGACAAACACTCAATTTAAAACAGTAAAAAGACAATATCTACAGTGATTTAGCTCGTCATCTTCAATGATTTTTACAAATATATGGTTGTTCTGAATTTGATGCCAGCAACATGTTTCAAACAACTTGGGTTAAGGGAAAAAGAAGACTGGGAAAGTTGTGAAAAGCTCAAAAACACCTGTTTGGAACATTCCACATGTAAACAGATTTATTGGTAACAGGTGAAAGTATCATGAATGGGAGCCGATACATTAGCAAGAATGAGGCAAGGTTCATCACTTTGTAAAACATGATGGTATAAAATGTATCTTATTTATGTTTTGGACAGCATCCCATTTTTTTGTAATTAAACCCATACTTTGAAATATAGTTCTAATACACTTTGGTGATTTTTTTTTCTATATCATTTTCAAAGGCAGCTTGGTGACTGTTGTAAGAGGGAGGTCAGTGAGTGTCTTGCTCTTATCAGCTATGTTTGAGTGTTCAAACCTGAAGTGCAGAGCGGACGACAACAGATGTTTGTTTTAGGATGTTGTGAAGCAGTTCCAGCAGGCCTTGTAACACAAGATTGCTGACCTTCCTCCCGGCATGCTCCTCCTCGTCTAGGTAGACAAGTGCAGCTTCTGAGAGGGTGCTCACTACTACCTCGATTAGGCCTGTGCAGAAGCAGAAAAAAACTACTGAAAATAGTAACAAGATTTTTGGATACAATGATATGTTTGTACGATGATGTATAATCTACAATTTTGTGACAGTCTTCACAGTCAATTGCATCATGTATTGCACATATAACATTAAAACAAACACTAAAATGGAGCTCTTGAGCTGCCTGTCTCTCCACTTTCATTATAAAATAACAAATTTACACCAAAATAAGCTTGCTCACTAGCTCCCAAACTCATTAATATGAGCTCAACATGTAGACTCTGACCAATTAACAACTACAACAACCTATTTTTTACAAACTATTTCTATAAGCCACACAACCAACACACCTGCCCTCCCTTCTACATGTAACAGTAAACCTGACATAAGGAAATGTCTGTAGCTGCAGGCTCTGGTTTGACTCTTCAGTGGATCGATAGCTCCTGCACAAGATGAGGGACTCTCTCTCTCTCAGGTCAATTAGCATTTCATTGTCACCATCTTGCCCAGCAGAGCATTACAGCTGAGTTTGACATTTAATTATTTAAAGAGAACTTGAAGCTGTGCAGGTTGAATTCATCTGTCCAAATCTGATAGTATCAACACATCACAAGTTCACAGAATGGGGACACACACAGCAACAACAAGAGACATCTCAATTTAGACGCTCATCTAAAAATACTTTTTTGTTCTTCTCTTCGTATCTCTTCCCTTTCCTGCCATCTCACTCTATCCCTCCCTAGAAAGCTGTCCAATGTAGAACACTTTGTAAAGCTGCTAACCCCATGAATAAATATCACTTACTAAAGTGCAAAACCATGTTCTTTGCTCATTAAATTTAACATGACACAGAAGACACTCTCCAGTTTGCAGGTCCATCTGTGTAGTATGCAGTTGTATGCTTCTTTCCCTGAGGTGTTCTCACCAATCTGTAAGTAAAGAGTGGATGTATTCTGCCCTGACTAGAATGATATGACAAATGCTTTTCAGACATCTTACACTTTGCCTTACTCCAAACTTGGACTTTGTTTTCTTCATCTTTCAATGCAAAAAAAGGAACAGTTATAAAAACAAATGAATTAAATAAATCACAGTCTTCCCTGGGGCAAATACAATTTATGTTACTTTCTTTTCCAATAGATCTTTATTTAGACTGTAGATGAAGTGTGTGAGTTTATTTTTGTGAGTTGCAAGAGTAAATAAGATAGTCTACAGTGCAAGTCTGTAGACTATCTAAGTCTTTCAAACATTTGAATGGTGCAGCTGGGTCTGTTGTGTTTACAAATGCTTTTAAAAGCAATGTGAGCTCTAAGTTTTAATAAAGCCACAGCAGTAACACATGACTTCAGTTGTTGTCACATATTTTCCTTCTTTCTTTAGGGGACCAGAATAGTTGTTGTACAGTAAACGTGGTGTTTTTAGATGTCAGTATCAAGCAAATTACATCCACGTATTATTAACAACTTTAAGAGTGACAAAAAGAATTGGATCGGTATCGGCTCGGTATCAGCCGATCCTCAAGGCTGCAGTATCAGTATCGGATCGGTATGTAAAAAAGTGGTATCGAGCCATCCCTAATTAGCACAATATGGTGATCAGGTGATCAGAAGGACAACATGAATATGACTGAATCTTAATGTAATCTTAATGTCAAAATTGGTTGAGTTAATGCAATAAACTGTTAGTTTCATGCTGATAAAGCAGCATTACAGATTCTAATGTAACAAGGTTGACGTAACACGTATTTCAAAATAGTAACTGCACCGTAGAATTCTTAAAAGATATCTACACTAAATCTGCAGAGTTTAAACAACAAAACACTGACTTGTAGTGGTTTACAATAACTTCAAAGTAATAACTACAACAGTTGTAAAGGAAGGGTTACAGCAGGACGCAGGAGGCAGTGAAATGCCATTAACTGAAAAGGAAATTTGAAGCACTTCCAACACTGACTTCCAAATCCAGTATTTTATTTAGTCAAACACTGGCACACTCAACCATTCAAACCTCCTATTAACATTACAACTGATTTGATCATTTCATTGCCTCATTTAGATTAGACCAGCTGCTCAAACAAACAATATATTTAGATCACAGACTATAGATATAAATCAGTAAGCATTTCTTTTGGGGGGGGGGGGGGGTAAATTTGCTACAAAGGTCTTTGGTGGGTCACTTTAAATACAGGGTAAAGTGACGTTAAAGTTGTACAAAAATTTCAGTCATTGATATAGCTGCTAAATATATTTAATCTGACCACTTCAGCAAAACAGAGTCTAGACTATAATGCAGATTAAAAGGTTGAGTGATGGTGGACTGAATTCCTAGTTGACTTAAAGTCCTAGGACAAGTACACATTTTCCATCTGCAGTCTCCAATTTATAAACTGACACATTTATAATCCTCACCTGTGAACTTGACCTCAATGGAAACTCCTTCATTAAATAATGCACAACAAGCATGAAGATTCTGCTTTCATGCAAACTTAAAAATATGTTTTACCATCAAAACTGTCTTATTGATTGTCATGTAAAATTGTTAATCCAATGATTAATTGGGAGTTTGCTTATTAAAAACATTTGTATTACAGACAGATCTTTATGTTATAAATATTAATAAAAAAGGCAGAGCTTTGTAGTATAAAGTATGCCAGTGGGCATTCTTATTGATTGGACACATATGGACACAGTGTGGATGTACCATTAATGAAATTCTTCAGACACTGTTTGGGGAAATGAGCCCAAACCTGAACCTAATTCTAAATGGCAATTTATAGATTCAAGTTCCACAGACACAAGGTAACACCAGCACAGAAGTAATTACGTAAAAGACTCCACTGAGCATCTCTCTGAAGGTCAAGTGGAATAACAAGGATTGGAGGTAGATCAAACCCTTAAGGGACCCTTCAAGGATTCTTAAGACACTTTGAGCCCCTGAAGGTTAGCCCCTTTAATTAATTAAAGGACAAGCATGGTTTAATTAACTGACACCTTTTCAGCACCTTTGCCTAGAACCAAACTTAGGGCTTGCTCTGGCAGTGAACACTTTGAATTGCTGGGGTTGAGTATTTCCTGTTCTACATGCTCTAGAAATGTCCTTTTTCTTATAAAATCACAGTCTGCTTGTCAATATGCCTTCAGAATTAGTCTCAAATTCACTCTCATAGGAGAAACTCTTGGCTTCATAGCACAGACCTTCTACCTTAATCTGATACATAAAATAAAACAGAGTCATTCAGAATTCTAAAAAATAATAAGAAATTTGTTTAGGAAGCATCTCTTACTCCCCTATCAAGTTAGTCTTTCCCTCTCACCTCTCCCTAACTCTTCCTTTATCAAATTTTAACTCACTTCAACCTCATTTTTTCTCCTCTTTTATCTTATTCCACCTCCCCATCCACTCAACCAGATGCACCACATTCTCTCTCTGTATATCCTATTCTGCCTCTCTGTCACCTCTCTGCTACCTTTTCTACCTCACATTTTGCCTTCCTGGCTCTATCATCTTTTCCTTCTCTCTTCTCTCACATGCTTTTTTGCAATCTTCTTTCTCTTTCTGTTGTTCTGTCCTTCCTCACTATCTCTGCCTTTCTCTCTCTTTGCTCCCTCTGTCTTCATTCCCCAGGGGGTATTATCTCAGTCGGAGGCAAATCTGCCCAATTATAAACCTCATCTCCTCTCTCTCTCTCTCTCTCTCACACACACACATACACACACACACACACACACACACACACACACACTCTCACACATACACACATATTGGGTACTCCTGCATCCACTGCACCCCCATACCACACACCACACACAAACACATTTCCTCTCTGTCTCACACATACACAGAAGCACAAATACGTTCACACAAGCACAAAAAAATACCTCCCTATTTTGCTCTTCTTTACTGTCTATTTCACTGCCTCCCAACACACTCTCTTGCACAGAAACAAACATGCGCATGCACACACATACATGCTCACACACAACCCCTCCTCTCTCTGTCACACCTTAAAAAGCCAATTATACACGCTTCCTCCCTTCTCTTCTTCTCTCCTCCTTTCCCTCTCCCTTCTTTCTTGCCATCAACACACTGATCTGGAGTGAATCACAACTAAAAGAAGGAAGAAAGAGGGGGGGACATAGAAGCAGAGCCCAAAATAGAGGATAGGTAAGGGGGTAAAACCAGAGAGAAAAGAGGAGGAAGAGGTGAGGAAGAAGCAGCACATTACATTGGAAAGTGGATAGGAGGAATCAGAAGGGGAGAAAAAGTTCATACAGAGAGGGGAGGAGAGGAGAGGAGAGGAGAGGGAGATAGCGTTAATTGCCCAGCCAGTATTACTGCTAGGTTGACAGTTTCTTGTTGAGAGGAGAGCTGATTGGACGATAATGATGCTGACTATTGAACTGCTGCACTGCTGACCCAATGGAAATAGAGGGAGAGGAAGGGGTGATAGTGGTAGTGATTTTTGGGAGGCAGCGATGGATGGACAAAATGAGACACAAACTGATGATTGAAAGAGAGAGACAGAGTGAAATGCGCACAGTGCTAAACAGAAATTTGAGAAAGCATGTATAACTCTGTTACTTTCTCATTGCTGCTGAGAGTTGCAATTACATCGTTGAACTGTGAATCCTGAACATTTGCATATACAGACACACTCACACAAACAGACTTACAGACACTTACACACGCAAGTACACACAGGCAGCAGCATTTGTGTATATTTTTAATTTATTTCATTCATTCTCTAATGATTGGCTGCATCATTACATGCTTTGCATTTTTTCTACCTTACCATCCTATCCTTCTCAATTAGGTTCTAAACCGAAACTAGCTCTATGTTGAAAATGACCTAACTTCTGAAAAAAAGTCTTGCCAACTCCAAGAGGACACACTCTCCTCTCTGCATTAACTAGAATCACTTGCAATCGACAGGAAATTCTAAAATGGTTTCATCATAGCTGAAGGACAAAAAACATTTGTCTTCTGCTTCATCCCGTGCACGCACACATGCATGCACACTCGCACACACACACGCACACACACGCACACACACAGAGGGCCAAGGTTGTTGACCTGAATAAGTATTACGCTGCAGCAGGTCAGCAGGCTGGGGAAAACGAGGTATCAACAAGTAACATGACAATAACTAATGCTAGCAGAGTAGATGCATGATTTTGACACCATGGGTCAAAGACAGACGGGCCTCTAGGACTTAACTCACTCACCAATAATAGTACTAGTGTAAGCAACAGTAGAGAACAAGAAAAGCAGATGTAAACAGACAGGGTTTTATATCGAAGAAAACTGTTAAATCTTCAATTTCTTAATACACACTGTATACAGACATACTGTACCTCGTTGATGTAATGGCTCCAGGTCCAAGACTGTGTCTCCACTAAGATTACACAGGAAGGCAACTGCATTCTGGATCATCCCACTGGTCACATTACTACTGTTAGCCTCCTGAAGGTAAGAGGAAGGAATGAATTAACTAAGTTACAGGTCAGCTAACAACTTCTTGTATTTCATAATTCCCTCACAGTCAGTTATTATTCATGTACAGAATTTTTCCACATCTCCCTTTTATTATCAAACTAAATGTTTGTTGGTATCACAACATGTGAGCTGAACATTGAAAGGCTTCACCAATCACACCTCAGTGTGAAATCTGTCCTAAATCCAAGTATTGGCTGGCCATTGGATGAGACCCTCAGGAACTCAGATAAGTTACACTAAACTGGACTTCCCAGACCCCAAGGTTTTACACCTATATGTGAGATCTGCCCCAGTCAGCAGTTCAGTAAGACCCAACTTCTGCCCTACATCACTTTTTTCTCAGCAGCCTCTTTTTAGAGGCAGAGGACACAGTCTTTGCTCCTTGCTCTTTTTTTAAAAATGAGAGCAGGGGACACTGCTCAGTTCAACTTTCTCAGCAGTCCTGCTCAGTGTAGACTGCTTCACTGCACTCTGTTCAAACAGCAGTGACTTGACAATCTGCCCATCAACTAATCCACAGTAAACAAGTTAAGTTAGCACACAAGGCTAGGACACAAGGTCTGCCAGCTTAGTTTACAAGCAACAGAAGTAAAAAAAAAGAGTTTGCACTGAGCTACTGACTCAAAGAATAAAGCAGCTAGGGCTGGGCGATAAATCAATTTTATTGATTAATTTGAATTTGTACTTAATGTTGATTTGTTTTGATGAAAATTGATTTTCCCATCAACATCCGCCACCAACGCCTGCTTGCTGGGCTCCTGTAGTTCAGAGAGTGTGAAGTGCGTGCCCCCCTCCCCCCGCGCTTAGTTCGTACACAAACAACATGGCGGCGAGCGGTGCAGATCTCACTCCCAAGAAAGGAAATGTATCTTCAGTTATTTGGAATTGGTTCAGGTTTGTGGTGTTAGACACAGAACAACGGCTTGTTTATGTAACTTAAACCCCAGAAGGGAAAATTTAAACAAAATAAAATTGAAACTTGTTTTGAAAAATTTCTTTGTCATCTGCAAATTGATAAATTGATTTTAGGTAGGGGGTGAAAAAAATCAATACAATCATGAATCGGGATTTTTTGTGAAAAAATCGGGGTAATTTTTTTTAGGCCATATCGCCCAGCCTTAAAAGCAGCAAACAGTGGTCTTCAGAAACACAGAAGTCAACACAGCAGACAAGCCTGTAGACCATCAGGATGCCTTACAATCCTGCAGCTTACTGAACTTAGACGCTAGATAAACCCTTTAATGTAATGGACCTTGCAGAGCAGCAGAAAAGAAAGGACATCTCTTTCCTCTATGGGCTTGGTAACTAACTGGGTCTAACATAGCAAAGTAAGGCTAAGCACAGGACTGTTTTACTTCTGTCAGTGTTGCATGAATTTGTTTGAATGTGTTCACTGAGCGTTACTGAAGAGTTAGTTATATATTTTACAAATAAATAGGACTGGAAGTACATCCAGTAACTTGCATGTAAGTAACCTGTGTGTAACTAACCTTTCTTTCAATTTGGTACCTTTAGTTTTCATGTGTTGACTTTAACAAAAAACCTTATAACCTCCCCAACCAGCCATGTGGTCTTGTCAGCCATTTTTGATTCTGCCATTTTTGTTTTAGATTCCTTCATTTCAGCCACATAGTCCTTTACCAATTTGAATCAGCCATCTTAACTTTCTCTGTTCCACATACATAGACTTTATATAAGTGAACTACTGCATTAGAGCACAGCTATCTTTCCCTTGTTTTCTAGACTGTTGTGACCATACACTATTTTAAAAGGTCCCTCTCTTGTTATTACATGTCAGTTTTGTAATTTGTAACATATCTGATAGTTATTTATATTGTGTAGTGTTATGACATTGCTTGTGTCAAAAAAAACAGCAGTATTGCCAAACATTTCTTTCCATAGGAGACAAAAAAATAGATGTTCTATTGAGGAGGAACCACATGTTCAACTTACTCTTCAAAATAATTACTGGGGTTCAAAGTTGAGCAATGGATCTAAATAACTGTGGCTATTTTAGGAATGTGTAGCTGTGACCAGTGAAAACCCATTGTTTTGAAGAGAAATGTGGAGGACTACAGTCTCCACTTAAGTGTTACTCCTCTTGTTCTTAACCTCTCTCTTCCTGATGCTTTTTCCTTTCCCTGCTCTCTTCTTTTTCTCCTTATCCTTGTGACAAAAGCTTTTCTCCTTCCTCTGAAGAAAATTATCTACTTCCCTCCTGCCCTCAACAACATAACACCTACATCAGAATGCTGTTTGTTGATTTCAGCTAAGGATTTGAAAAAAAATCCACCCCCATGAAACTGATGGAGGACTTAACACTCTGGTCTTGAGCACCATATCCTGGAATTGAATATCGGACCTCCTCACAAACAGTCCAGACAGTCTGGATTGGCGATCACATCTACTGCACTCTAGTGCTTAATATTGGAGCCCTCCTTGGTTGTGCGCTCAGGACCCTGCTGCTTAACCTATATACAAATTATTGCATCCCCACAAAGAGAACTCTGTTGTGAAGTAAGCAGATGGCACCACCATCATTGGTGGGGTTTTTTAACAGTGATGACAGTTAATATCTACAGGAAATCAACAAACCTGAAGAGAGGTTGTCAAAGAACAACTACTGCTCAGTGTCAGAAAAACCAAAGAACTGATTGTTGATTATAATAAAAGGAGGTGGAGCAGGTAAACATTTTAAGGTTTTTGGGAAACCTTTAATGGGCATCCTACAAAAACACTGTTAAAACCCCAGAAATTACATAATTTTTAAAGAAAAGACACAAAAAATGTATGTGCTAGGATCTTGTCTTGTTTAATGGTAAGCATTGTGATTGGCAAATTGGCATAGAATGGGCCCAACCAAGGAAGGCAGGCTCCTTGGCTGGAGATTTTAACAGCCCGGAACGTTGCTGGTATCCAGTAACCAAGCTTCATTAACATGAAGTGCCTGCATTGAGCCTCAAGGATTTTAAAAGACAGTGCCCACCCCAACCACAGCCTGTTCACCTTGCTACTGTCTGGAAAAAGATATAGAAGTATCCACTGCTGTAAGACCAGACAAAAGGACAGCTTTAATAAACAAGCTGTGAGATTATTCAATCTATCCTTATCATTCAAATTTAAATATTATTTTTTGTTTATATTGTCATGAGTTTTTTAATAATTTACATTTACGTCATCACTTTTGTTGCTGTATACAGTCACTACAAATGTACTTTATTTAACAACAATTAAACATCTTGAATGTTTAATTTCACTATTGGATCCTCTCTGATATACACCAGCCCTGCCTGCAGGATCTGTGCACATCAGTGTGATCTGTGTGCTGGGCTGATATGCCTGGCTGATGTTCATCATGTGCAGTAGCCTGAGGCCAAAGACAATGACATTAATTTTTTCAAAACCTCCCCGTTAGGAACAACAAATCACAAAGATCATTCATTTTGATCTTTATGTACTAATACGTTGTAAAAGGACTATCATGTACTTCACTAAAAGCATACACCCCACAAAGGACAATAACAAATAGAAAACAAAAAATTGATTTTACTAGTAACTCACTGTCCTGTAGTTTAACTCATAA
>JAPZDZ010000025.1:17883492-17896939 GCA_029783805.1 Acanthurus tennentii | reverse complement strand
TTTGGCTGCAACCCATTCAGATCAGTCTTCTGTCTCCTCAAGCACAGCTACCAACTAGTTACAGAACCACAGCCTACTCTGCTTCCTGATGGTCTTTCATGTCTAAAACAGAACTACTTCATCATCCAGACAAATACAATTAGGTGAGTTTCACCATGACAAGTGTGATCACCAGTGACAGGTGTAATCAATCCAGACCACAGTGTTTCAGGTGGCATAAATCAATCCAAATGTGAGCAATACAGACAGCACTAATGGATCCTGACATGACTGGTTCAGACAGGAGTAAACAATCAGGAGAGGAGTTAATCAGGCAGTTGGATAACAGTATTTAACATTCTGCATCAGCTATTTGGGGCTGGACAGGCAGCCATGCAGAACACTGATTATTTAGTGAGTACGTGTGAGTGTATGTGTGTGTGAGAGTATGCAGAAACCCTAAATTGGCTGCTACAGCTCAAGTGCTTTGGTTTGCTGGGAACAGATTGTACTGTATGTTTGTGTGTTCATTAGATTGTGTGCATGCAAAAAGGGTCAGGTGAAATAAATTGTTTACTGGAAACATTGTTATGCTTCGCTGATAAGAGACAAGTGCTGTGTGTTTGTGTGTATGCTTTGCATGCGTGGGATCTTAATAGTGGAGTCCATATTCTAACTCTATTAACCCTTCCTCCTCTCTATTGCTGACCTGCCAGTCAATTACACCAGCCGTCTAATAGGTCAACACCACTCAGGCTATTTTACATAAATACATCTAGGAGGGTTAGCTAGAGTGAGTGAGAGAGGAAAGAGATAGATGGAGACAGAGTACAACTAAGCTGTAATATAACACCATAAAATAATACAGACAGTAATGACTGGTTTGCTTAATTTGTAACAGACTGACTGATTCATTGAATGATTAAATGACCAGGTGATCTGCTAACTGGTTGAATAAAACCTTATTAAGTGAGAAAGGTTTCTTACCACAATGAGTTGAAAGACTGTCGGCAGGATCCTACTTTTTTTGATATACCTGAAAAAGGAAAGAGGAAAAATACACATTGAAGCAGAGGAACAACGATGGGGGGTGAGAAATTAATTTAATTTATAGGTAATTCACTGCACTGTTCACACATGCACACACACGCACACATACACACTGGCCTGTTTCATCTTCATTAAGGTTTGAGTTCCGCTGCAATGACTCCTGTCTAGTACCAATGGAATTGGGGAAGAAGAGAAACGAAAAGAGGAGAAGTGATTAGAGCAAATGAAGAGAGAGAAGGTGAGAGAGAAGAGAGAAGGACACAGACAGTGAAGATGAGAGTTAAGGAGGAGATGAAGTAAGAAAAGATTACATGAGGTGAATAAGAGAAAGGGAAGATTAGAGGAAAGGAGAGAAGATTTAGGCAGTGAATAGGAGAGGAACAGAGGAACAGATGCTTGAAGGGAGTAAAAACAACATAGTGATGAGAATGAATTTGCACTATAAAATTTAAAGGAAAAGCTGACAGAAGGAGTGGAACAGAGAAGGAGAGATAGATGGATGTCGATATAGGTACTGACATTCTGTCTACTCAGTGATTAATGTTTTTAATTTGCAACCAGTTACTGTGTGGACAGAGTGTAAATGCATACACACATACTATGCATATGTTTTTGTGTATCTATATGTCTGTATTTGTTTATGTGCACACGAAATAAAAACAGCCTAGATAGCATACAGGCTGTAATGGCAATACCAGTGTTTATATGCTAAAGACAAAGCCCATCCACTGATTCAAAAATATGTCTTTATTTTAACTTTGATTTATAGCTTGTCTGGCCTGCTTTAGACCACTAATGGAAAACTTAATTTAAACCAGCCGGTTCTACATTCTATTATTTTCTGTAGACTTTTCAGCAGCAAGCATTGCGTTCCACATCTAAACAGGGAGTGAACTTAAGTTAATATGTTGTTCTTAGTATTTCAGTTAGGAGATCATCATTTAATAAAAATGAAAATATTCCCCCTGAAATCCAAAAAATAGTAAAAGATACTCATCCAAGGGTGTTAAAAGTCCTATTTATCCCTTGATTTTCAGTGTTAATGTTTAAATATTTTTCTCATAGTGGTCACCTGCTTATTTGATGTCATACATGTGAGCTGTTCTGTGATACATTCTGTCTTTTGTTTGGTGTATCTGATTATTTCTGATGCAGTCCTGCAACCTACTTTTTTTGCAAGAGATCAATACCACTTTCATTACATTTTAACGAGTGCTGCAAAAGTACTCCCCACACCATTAAACTAACTTTAGAGCAAAACCATTAGCATCTGCAAAAGGAATTGTGGTTAATTGAACTAAGCAGTTTTTCCAGGCTTCAAGGGTCATGTAGCTGTTATTTTCAAGCACATCAGAATAATATCATTTACCAATTTTGCATATTTTGTCATCTGTTACCTTGAATGAGTCTATTCTTGTCTGATCTCAGATTAATATTTTGACTCTACCTTGTATGATGCCCTGCCCTATTCTTGAGGCTAACCATGTGCACAACTGATCTGCAGATTGATCAGCACTCAAATTAACTGAAAAAGATGGGTTTTTTTTCTTTTAAGTTAAACAGCCACCATATTAATCATCCATACTGAGAACATTTACTGTCTAAAGAAGCAGGCTACTTAAAGCAAGGAGCTGAAGACTCCGACTGTATCTCTGCAATAGCTGTTTTTACCTGCCATGATGAATGAATCCAGAGATCAATGATGTGCTTTATTTTTAGCTCTGTATCCTAAGTTAGGCCTTTATATAAAATGGTAAATATGACTAAGTGTTAGTGTGTGTGTTGTCTTTGTTTGCAGTGGTGATGGATGGCCTCCCATTAGGTAGGTGACAGGCAGAGAGATGAGAGGACAGACCAGGCCAGCATGACATGATAAACTGGACCACCTTTACACTACCAGCCATACATCAATAGACACATTAAACAGCAGAAGAACAGAGCACAGCAGGCCGCCTTTAAAAGAAAAAAAAAACAAATGAGACAACCTTTACAGCATTAGTCATACTTCATCAGTACTAGTTATAAGATAGAAAATACAAAAACTATCAAACTATGAACAACCAATCGGCTGGATTAACCCCTGCTCTAAAAGTCATATAATTCTGGTGTCAGCTCGAAAGCTTAATCTGGGATGATTTTGAAAAGGCACTGTGGACGTTGTTATTTCACGTGAACAGATAATGACAACAAAAAGATAGAGTCAGGAGGTTATGTCTTAGCAGTTGTAAGTCTAAATCAAGTCTCTGCTGTATATCACAAGGCACTGCAAAGTTCATCCCTGGAGGGTGGTCCAATTATTCATATATGAGACACCTTAATGAGTTTTGGATCATCTAAAGAATATTTAGGACGTTTCATGCATTTATTCACACCACACAGCACACCAGTAAAACAGGCTGTTAGATGAAATTATAGACTTTTAGTGTTTGGAAACAACCATCTTGTTGTTGTTAAAACTTAATGATTCCAATTTTCTCTGGCTAAGAGAGACTGAGGTGCCCAGTGTCAATGGCAGTTTGATGATGTAATGGTTTTGCAAAGTTGCGTCCAGGTTAAGCTATAAACTAATGATTAAAGAAAAGAAATGTACAAGACTTAGAGGCTGTTCAAGACAGAGATTCTTCTACAATCCAAACTCAATAGCTAACCCATTTAAATGATGAAAAAAATACTACCTGATACTTGACTGATAAGCGTTGCTGTTTTACAGGACTAGTCCACATCCACACACATTGAGCTGACAGACACATGGATAAGGACAATGAACATTCTTAGCTACTCACACATGTAACCACACAGCATAAGGTTTTTTCAGCTAAAGGTCATACTAAATGTAGTTGTTTGAAGGTGTGTCTGGGCTGTGATAATGCAGAGAGAAACAGCAGGCTGCCTTCCCAACGTTAATGTCCCCAATTTACCATCTAATTACTGCTCGGCAGGCTTCATAGCCACACTTATCTAACCAGGACCCAGGCAATTTAATTTCTGATTGTATAACCACAGTGATGGAGGGAGAGTTGTGGATAGAGGGCACAGAGAAAGAGGGAAATCTGCACTAATGTTAATAAATTACAGATGGTGGAAGAAAGAGAACGAGAGAGACAGCGAAAAAAATGTAAAATATTGTTAATAATGTCAGAGGAAAAAGAGTTAGAGCAAAACAGAGATGTAGAGAGAAGAGTGCTGACACCAATTTGAAAAGTTCACATCACTCTACTTGTGTCAAGGAAGGGGGGTGGTGAAGGAAGAGGAGGATGGAGACGAGAGGGGGTAATATTACTGATAAGAGAAGTGGGGGTGTATTCAGCTATGAGGGTGAACTTTAAACTCTCAGTGGGTGGGAGGGATGGATAGGGATGGAGGAAGAGTAGATATTAGTGATAAGAGGTTTGTCAAGTTATTATTGCTGAAGCAGATAAAATGAGAGGATGGAAACAGGGAGGGAAATGAGAGAAGGGCAAGACATAAGTTTAACAACCATGGTCAGAGTAAATTAATTCTTAGCATTGAATGATAAAAGGTGGAACATAGAAGTTTGAATAAACCTCAATATTTGGCCACACACAAATCAGCGTTCATTAACACTTTGTCATTCACATACACTGAAGACTATATGTGAATGTAAGACTGACAAAGGTAGCTTGTTTTAAATAGAGCAAGCAAAGTTTAATTATAATATTTTTATTAAGGTCTCACTAAATTTTGCCCAGCAATTCCACAGTTTGGCTTGTGAGAGAGACTGCTCACTCACTCAACTTCTCCTCTGGGCAAGGAAGTGATACATGCTACCACCCATTAACACCTCATACCTTTGATATATCTTACCCCAACCTGCACCGCCCTTTCCCTCTCAAAGTTACCTGTTTCCCTATCCATCTCACTCAGTGTCCCCGCGTATCTCTTTCCTGCATCCTTCTTCAACCCTTCCATCCACACTTCCATCTAACTCTTGACTTTCCCATTCTCTCTATCTGCCCCCCTTTTTCCACCCTCACTTTCTGTCTCTGTCAAGAGCTGAAAGGAGAAGACAGATGACCACAGGATCAAGACTTACTGACAGATGCTGTCAGAACACATCTATCAAACACACAAACATCAGCACGCACAAGTGAGCGTATGCATGTACACAAACTCACACTCTATCACTCTCACATACCCATGCATGCATACACACAAACCCTTGCACGCACACACACGCACAAGCACACAAAAACACACACACACACACTCACTCACAGGTGAGTCATCTCATGTTAGCCTAGGGATCAGCAGATTCTCTTTGCAACCAAACCAGGAAACACATCATTAGCACTTTTTATTTTGGTGTCAGGTGATTGCTTCCTCAAGACATGTTTTTAAATTCCTGAATAGCAAATTACTTCAACATTATGCAGTTGTGAATTTTACTCTAATGCCAGCAATAATTTTGTCTTAGTGTGGTATATATTTGAAGCCAGTGTGCCAAGATATATCAGCACAATATGTCAAGTCTTGACTCATCTCCGCTGATGCAGCACCTAAACTGATTACTAGTGTAAAAAAACACTGGCTTTAAAAGGAGTGAAAAAGGTCTTGTTGAATGCAGATTAACAGCAGTGGTGCAGCTGTGCTGATGTTGCTTTTAGCTCTGAATGTGTATCAGCTACATCAATAAATAAATTATCATTTGTGTGTATCTGTATCTACTATAGTGGATAAGAATCCCAGCTAATACTAAGTGTGTATGCATGTGTATTTGGGTGTGTGTGTGTGTGTGCTTGTATATGTGTGTTCATGCTTACATTTATCAATGTGTGTACAGATGTGTGTGAGGTTGTGAATAAAAAACAGGTAATAGTGATTCACTGTGCTGAACTGGGAATGACTGGCCTTGGCATTAAAACATTTCACATAGAGCACTTAAAATGTGCCTGTGTGTCTTTTTTGTGTACCTGCTAAGACTCCAAAATACTTACAACAACCAAAGCTTGGTCTTGGATATAGAGGCAGAATAACAAGGTCTAAAGAATCTCTAGTTGAACAAATTGACCACATAACATTTCAGCTTCAATTAGAGGAAATAATGTATGTGCAGAGTTGGATTCATGACTAGAAGAACAGGCAAACCAGCTTCTGGAAACGTTTACATGTAGGGTTGTGCTGCTGTCCACATTACCACTTGAATTTCTGTGTAATAAACAGTTTTCTTTACTCTAAACTGATAATACTTAGGATTTTACTGTAAGACACAGTAGGTCACATTTAGCAGTGTGATGTTTCACCAGGGTTTGTTGTCTCATTGCGTGATTGAAGTGTATGATTGCCAGTGAGTGCCTTCATGTACACTACCTGCAGATCTGCGTGCTGTGTTCAGTTAACGAAACCAGAAGTCTGAGTGCGCACAGAGGGATAGGCTCTGCTGCTCGAAGAAGATTCTCATACCTAGACATAAACATACGTGAGTACAACGTTTGGCTTTCGTAGTGTTAATAATTAATGTACTGTTCTAATCATTAGTAACACAGTGTAAACTGGAACAGATCTAAAGAGAGAGGTGGAGAAGAGGAGGAGGGGAGAACTGGAGTTGTGATAAGGGAAGGGAAGAGAAGGATATGTGGGAAGAGGAGCATAAAGGAGTGAGAGATGTGTGCATTAGCAGGAGAAATAGGGGTGAAAATAAAGTTCAACAAGAGGTAGCACGAGACAATCATTAGAGAGAAGAATTTTTTTTAAAAAAGAAAGATAAAAATAATAATGGCATAGGATGAGACAGCATAGATCCACATAGAGAATGTGAAGGAAAGTGAGAAAAGCGCACCAGAAACGCCATCATCTATTTTGTATATCTGCATTGTGATGTCATGATGTAAACTGCAGCAAACACTGATGAAGACAGGATTGTCAGTTAGCTGTATCTGATAAGTACTAAAAATGTGAAATCAACCCACAAAAGCATGACACTGGACACTAAATACTTAATATTCTGGATTAGGAGTATAAAAAATTATTACCTAAATACTTTTGTCATTAACAAGACTGTCAAGACAGGTAGGACAACCTGATGACATTTTGTTTATCATCATCTAATCTATGATAGCTGGATATTCCTGTTTGCATTTCAAGAAATCTAATTCTAACTTTCTCTTCAAGCTCAGCTCTGACAGCATCACTGAGCTAAAAAGGCTCATTTATTTTGAGCCACTGTACTGCATTTGATTGGTTTGAATATTGTGCTTTTTGGACAGCTAGTATTTAAAATTAAGAAGCTAATGGATGTGATTTATTGTTAATGGTTCTTCTTTACTGACCTCTGACTCTTCTCTGTTCCTACAGAACCAACAGCCTAAAAAATGAAACCAAAGACACTGTTAAGCTCATACTTAAAGTCAGACCAACCTTGGAAGCAAAAAAAGGTGAATACAGGAGCTTCCATCATCATTTCCCTCTGCCATTCTTCCCCCTTCCTCTCTCATCTTTTTCTTTTCCTGAGTCCCCTCGTCTTCCTTAGTGCTATCACTCTCTTGGACCAGCAAGACGAGACTGAGCTCAGACAGCATCCTCAAAACAAATACAGACCACTCCACTGAAACATATACAGAAAAAGAGAAGAAGTATTAATATACATTTTCTATGAACATTGTTTGTGTGTGTGTGTGTGAGAGAGAGAGAGAGTGTGTATTGTCAATAGTAGCTTATGGGCATGATTGATGAAGGCAGAGAAAACATTTTGTACTTCATACTATGCACATGACACTTGGTAACTACATATCATCACGACAATTATTTTACTCATTGATTTAGATGTCTGATAATTTCCAAATGTGAGGTTCAACTGTGAGATGTCACTGGAGCTTAGAAGTAAAGGATCATACATTCTCCTTGGTAGAATGCAGGTCATATGGCTCAGGGCCTACCAGTTTGGGGATACCTGAAGTTGCTAAACATCCTCTTCCATAAACAGTCTTTACATATTTTATAATCTTATTTTTGGTTGGTCTATTCTGTGCACACAACATTTGCTGCATGTCAGTTGATAACTGGGGAGGGATCCCTCCTCCTCTGCTTCTTCTGAGGCATCCTCCATTCATCTTTCGTACAGGATTTTTTGGAGGGAGTTTTTATTTATCTGAGTCGAAGGTTTGGTTGCTGAACATTAATATGTTCTCCATTTTACTTTTACAACCAAATTAAAATAAAAAAATATATAGTAAATGCCAAACAAGTTGCAAAAGTAAGAGGGGTAAAACTCTACTTCACATCATTACATCATACAATATTTGGCATAAATGTATGGATGCCGAAATATCTTCATATTGACAAGAACAGAGGTGGATTCAAGCTTTCAAGCTCTTTTAGAAGATGCAATGGTAACATGGTAACATGTCAAAAAGAAACCAATATTAATTGCCCACAAAAAACAGGGACTCATTTGACCCTGAGAATTGGCTCCACAAAACAAACTCGCTCTCTGTCATACTGGGACCCACAAAAACCAAAATGTAATGACTTGCTCAGGGTCAAAAATCCCATTAATTCAGAGTTTCAACAACCTTAAATCACACAATCTCTGTCTGTCTCTCTGTCTGTCTGTCTTTTAAAATTTTTTTGGCATTGCCGTCTTTGTTTGATAACAGACAGAAAACAAGGGAAAAGAAAAGTGGCAACAAAGGTCCCTTTTTGGAGTCTCCTCTTGTTTCCCAAATGCCATTTCCTTTGTTCTTTTTTTCCTCCTTCTTCTTCACTCTGACATTTGCTTCTATTTCCACTTTGTCTTATTCTCTATTCCCTCCCTCAAAATGACCCAACATCTTTCTTACCATTTCTACTGAAAGCCAGCGTTGTAAGAGGAGGCAGGATGGCATCCACAACCTTCAAGAGACACAAATAGACAAATAAACAAAAACAAAAACTCATACTTATTCACTGTATTGGTTCTCTGTTGAATCATGTATCTGGCAAAATCCATAACCGTCTGGTGTTAGGTATAAGGTAAATCTAAATATAATGTCTCAGTGACATGGACATGAAATTTAGGTCAGAACACGATAAAAAATTTCCTTGCAGTAGAAAAAGTACCAGTAACACTACTGTAATTGTGTTGAGGCTTTTATGTGTAAGTTTTTTATGTAATAGTACTGTTGAACATAAACACTATAAATATTATCAATGGTTTAATTTGGTTCTGCAATCTCTTCTCTGAGGGAATCATGTTATCAGTAAAAGCACATTCAGCCTTTCCCCTGAACATCTACTTAATATACAGCAAATCTGAAAACAGGATATATTTTGAAAATTAAACAGAATAGAGGACAAAGTACTATATTTATTCAGTGGGCATCAAACACAGAGACCACTGTCACAGAGGATCACATTACAGTGGAAATGCACTGTTGAATGATCTCTTTGATCAAACACATAGACAAATACACAGACACAGACACAGACACACACACACGCACACACACACAAATGTACTCCAACAACTGTCAAAGCCTTAATTTAGGCATGAATCTGTATTGCATGAATTTGCATGATTACTAATATTACCATAGAAACAACACTAATGTTGAGTGAGTGTGTATGAGGTCATTACATTAAAAGCCAGAAAAAGGAAACTACAAAGGATGTTGTCCACCACTTAATGGTGTGTGTGTGTATTAATATCGCAACCATCAAAAGACTGGATACAGCGTGTGTGTAAGGAGAAAGGCTTGGTGCAATTTCTCTGAACTGTGAACTAAGGGTGACATGTCCCCTCACTGTCTCAAAGCCCTTCCTGTCACCGTTTTCCGTGCTGATCTCTCAGTTACCTCTCTGCCTATTGTACAAGTTGTGCAAAAATACAATTTTTCCCATTACCAACATTGTAACTGAAAATTAATTTCCTCGACTTGTTTTTCTGCATATATGAAAACAGTAATATATATAAAGATGTATAATTTTGTATACTTTTGTTTGAGCTTTTTATACTATTTGCACACAACAGGCAGCAGCACCTGTTTTTCTACAATTCTGCCTCTGTTTATTTGAGTTAGCAAACTCAAACAAAGCCTCATGCCTACATTGTTGATTAGGCAGTGCACAGACTACATTTGTTCCCAATATAACTGTTGTGCCGAAGCTACTATATCATTAATTCAACAACAAATAGGCTATTGTTAGCATGCTGTCTCTAAATACAGCCCAATATATCTTAGTCTTTCTGCACCACTGAATGGTTCCTACTGAAGCAGACCAAACTGGAAACAGAATGGTGTTTTTCTGTAGAGGCAACAGCAAGAAACTCATGTAACAATAATCAGTTTTGTTTATTGAATTATTGAATTAATTCCATCTTGTTAAAGACCATCAGTGGCTTTTCCCATAACCGAATATTTTTTTAATCAGTGTCTAGGAGTGTAATCTATTTGCTGCATCCAGAAGTGAGGCAATCTTTTAGAAAAAAGATAATCCATATGTGTTATGTTGCACCCTCACATGGCCATGCAACTGAAAAATTCCATTCATCCATCCATTTATTAACTGTAATCTCTTATCCTGTACAGGATCCAAGGGTCAGGGTGGGTGCAGCCAATCCTAGCTGACATTGGGCAAACGAGGAGTGCACTCTCAATAGATCACCAACTCATTAAAGTGCTTCTGCAAAAATGCATTTAGTTTAATTGTTCTGTTAGCACAAATTTCAAACAGTTAGAGTACAGTTAGAGAAGTTCAACTTCAAACAAAATAGTATGTAAATTGCTGATTAGGCTGTGCAGTAAAAAATCTAATATTTTAACAGTCCTTAGGCGAAATGTTTAGCTTTTTAGGAGGATGACTAAAAAATGACTGTGGAAAAAAATAAGAGGGTTGTGGATGCAATACTTACTGCAAACTTTACTTTCAAACAAGGAGTCAGAGACCTAAACTTACTCAAACTTGACCATGTGTCCTTCTTCAGCGGGCAATAAAAGTTAATCCAAGTTGGCTGGTGGTAATTAAAGTGTCTTGCTGTGTTATTGACTATCAGCAGCAGCAAGCCTCCTCTTTGCTCCTTTCCTCTATTCCTGATCTCTTTTTTCTCTCCTTCCATTCTGTCTGCTTCCTGCTGCTCTCTATAAGTCAATAGTCATTAAACACAATCCCAGTTCCATCGTACTGAGGTACACATATGCACACACCTATACTGAAACACACTCAGAGGCGATGAGGCACTGATGGTTCAATAGTTGATTAGTGTCTTGCCTAATAGTGCTCAAGTTGACCCTCTGTCCTTTGACTACTAATGAACAGATTTAGTAGACTGGAAGATAAACACTGCATATGAAATCACAGTCAATCAGTTATACACAAACACATACATTTAGACATTTGTATCAGACAGACAGTGAGTAAGACAGTGTTTTGCAACGTATTTGCTTGCACATATACTCACAGCACTGTGGTGTTGAATGATGAGCGAATGATGCTGACTCAGGATTTCCACAACGGACAGAGATGTCCTAATCAAGTCTTCACATACTGCTGCACCTAAAGTGGAATCAGATATCATTCAGCTATGCTTAATCCTCGGTGTAAAAGTCAAAGATGACCTCCAGGCTGACCAGAAACTGACCTCCCTGCACTGAAGGTTGTGTTTATATGTATATGACACATATATCAATATTATATACCTGGGGAAAAAATGATTTGTGTTTAACATGTAAATAGTGTGGTGACTGAAAGAGTTACCCACCCAAAGCACTGGCCAGATTTGTTTCATTGGAGTCAATGGAGTTGATACAGTTCTGAGAAAAAGAGAGAGCTTGAAAATGACATATCAACAAAATGTTACAGCAACTTGGTAAGCATAGTGTGAACGCAAGGTAACTAGTGATGGTTATTTTTACTGATCACTGTGTGCTGTTTTTTTTGCTTTATAGTTTCTCCCTAATTCTTAAAATCACTGAGTGCACATTGTTTTTACTTTGTATGTTATTCTAATTGTCTTATCATAATGGTGCATATTTTAACATGACTGTTGGTAGACTGTATTACCAGACACTTACCAGCAGCAATCCAATTTGAGTAACAAACTCTTCGGTTACTATCTGGGATCTAAAGACCTATGAAAAGACTTCAAGAGTCACTCACACAGACAAACAACTGAGAAGTGACAGAACAACTATAAAAAAAGAGGGTGAAGATCATGAATACACAAACTTTATAACAAAATTTCTCATTTACTACACAAATATCTTTATCTACGTCCACAGCAGCCGGACAATTCTCTGCTAAAAATGAGAAGGAATATTAAAAAAAATATTTGGACAACCTTACAGGCAAAAATACTAGCAACCATCCTAAGTCAAAGGATGAGGAAAACTCCTTTTGGTCCACAATACCTGTGATGAAAGAAGTTCTAACACCACAGACATCGTAGGCAAAGTGTGCTTTAGCTGTCTGCTCTGAGCTGTAGATGGGTGTTTCCTCCCTATCACATCTCGCAGAGCACATAGGACATCCTCTAGAGAAGGTACAAGACAAGAAGACGAGAGGGGGTGAAAGTTGAAGGCTAATGGGGCTACTTAATGTAAGACAAAGGCAGAGTTTCATATTTTATTATCGTACAATGTAAAACAGTGACGGGAATATTATACACAGCTTGCAAAAAGATTTAAGTTTTCAAATTAATCTTAAATTCCACAAATGTTTTTAAAGAATCAAAAACAAGCACACAGAAATTTGCAGAGGTATTTATGGATGAATGGAGGAAGAACAGGAGAATGTTGAATGTGAGTTGATAATGCAAATTCATATCAACATCTCAGCAAAGTTCATAGAAAGCAAGTATAATCATGTAGATTGGTAGTGTGTGTGTGTGTGTGTGTGTGTGTGTGTGTTTTGTACCCAGTATCCCTGGTGCAGTGCTACTCAAATATACAATCAGTAAATCCAGACACTGGGACAGGTATCCTGATTGGCTGGGGTTCTCTCTGAGGGGAGTGGCTTTGCGCAGATCTTTCTCAATATACATAACAAGTCTAAACAGAAGAAGACAAAAATTGCACTGATTAGAAAATGTATGAGGATTTACTGATGAATACTGGGCAAAGATTTTTGGCTATGACTTCATCCACTTATTGTAAGATGCCCAGTAAAGTCATTAAATGACTGACATGTAAATGATACCGATACATTAATTCATGCCAAAGAGCTATAAGCTTTGGATTGGATACATAAAAAGGAGTAGTGAGAAAGACAGACACACAAGCAATGTGTCTGAGAACATTTATATTCGTGCCAGACTGCTTGTATTGAACAGTAATCAATAATGCTCTATTCACAAATTCAGAAAAGAGTGGAAAGGTTACCACTGCTAACTGATATTCATTACTAACACACAAACACAAGCACAAACAACACGAGTGCGGATACATGCAAAGAGATTCAGAGAGGTCATATTAGCTAACAAATATTG
>JAPZDZ010000025.1:17861154-17879302 GCA_029783805.1 Acanthurus tennentii | reverse complement strand
TTAATTATGGCTTTTTGTGGATTAAAGGCTACTATCTCTGTACAGTGTGGATGTGGTTTAGCAGCCAGTAGTGGTGGCACAAATGGCTTCAGTAAAACAGATTAAATACAAAATTTCAGGATGTCAAGGGCTACCTTCATCTACATCTGTCAATGCCTATCCACAAGACTCTCACAGTAAAGCAGTCACTATAGGCAACCCATCTCTTTAAAAAGGCATGTTGGTGTCAGGTTGTATTGCCTTGCAACAGGGGGTGCACGGTGTCCACTGCATGCACTAGGCATTGCAAATTTCTCTGTTTTTTTGATATCTCCCTTACCCAGCAATCAACAAAGACAAAACCAGTGCCAACTGAAACGACTTTTTGACCAACATGGCCGCTCAGCTACAATTGGACATTATTTCATATACACAAGTTAACAATCTAAAGCAGCTGATAATGTTGTTATGACAAATCAAAATTTCTTGCTAGTGAATAATACCTAGAATAAAAAAAAAATAAAGCACAATTTTAGATTTGCCCATGTATACTGAAGAGGGAATTTAGTTAAAGTGATAGTGAAGAAGGAGTAAGAAAACACACTCAGCTACAGCAAAAGCTACAGCTAAATAATTAAAGGGGAATCACATCCTGAAATGTATTTCACAAATGCTATTAGTTTGTTCTCTGACAGTTCAGTCTATGTGTGAACATGGGCAACCGCATTCCAGAGAAACTAATTAGCCAGTGGTCTGACAGACTGAGTTGAGTTATGAGCAAGCTTCACTTGTCCAAACCTCAGTAGAGTCAGTTAGTAGGAGGCTGCAGGGGCTTTACTATGTGGTTAAATTGGAGTTACACAAACAAATCCCTCTCAAAAAGGACCCACATGTTGCAGTCAGTAGGCAATGCCATCCCTACTCTCCACATCTTAGCAGAGAGAACGAAGTGGCAGAAGGGATGTTTAGTTGCGTATGCTAGTCTTGTCTGTCTGACTCAGTGATTCTTTATCTAATTGGGGTTTGTGCTAGTATGAATCTATGGTCCTGACGGTGTCTTTCAAATATGAGTAGCTAGTTGTGCTGCGTACTGATAAAACCTATGGCACAATCCATGGTGCAGGAGTAGCAGATGGATTTCTAATTGTGCCTTTATTACTAAGTCTTACTCTTATGTCAGTTTTGTCTTGGATCTATGACATTACCTAGAATAAATCCTGTGAACCTTTTGCTCTGCTGTCACCTTTATGACCATGATGACAAGTAGAGACATGTAGTCACAAAGGTCAGGCAGACACACTATTTCCTGCACAATTCCTATCATTTCCCTATTCATTTTTTATGATTATTTAGCAGTGTCTGATGTCTTGATAATAAATACACCCCAGACCAAGCCACCTCTAAAATAAAATATTTCAGAAGAGAAATTACATACAGATATAAGAGTATAATACAGTACAGGTACTTAGTAAGTGTAAGTATAGATATAATTATTACTGTCATATTGAGGTTAAGGGTTAGAAAAACGTTAAATTAACACATAACCTATTAGTTACAGTTCAATGCAGTTAAAAACAGCGTGACTCTAAAATCAAAAACATTAATGCCAATTATCATCATTGATATCCCAGATTAATTTAGTTCTGATTCACAAGATTCTGATTCGATATATAAGTTATTGTTTGGCTATGACAGTGAGACTGAGAACCAAAGTAAACTGTACAAAGTAAATTCCTACCTGGTGTATAATTTAAAATATTCAAGTATAAATTGGAGAATTTGGTTACAATAATAAAATAAGTTTTTGTATGGATGGTACATTGTTATGATTTTAGCTTATAATTAATTCAAATGCTGAAGTGAAAGAAAATGAAAGAAACAAAAGATTTGGGCCTATGCATTTCTGCAAAGGAAATCAATGGAAGCATTTTTAATAACATTTTTGGCCACTCTAGCAAACTGTTTTTTTATAAGGTGCTTTGAATGAAACATGAAGCCCCTGTCCATGCCTTCGTGCTTTAAAGTAAAGCAAAGCAAATTTTAGATTTCAGCATTGTTCAAGCATTGTTACACGACTATTTTTGCTGCAAACATGTACCCGCCAGTGTGTTGGGTAGCCTTCCAGCCTGTACATACCAAAGGGAAAACCTTGGCATGTGCTGTTTGGAGGTAAGATCTTAATTAGAAAAAGCATATATGTATAGTTCTTTCTCAGGTTGTTATTAATCAATATCATATCATTTGAATGATAATTGTTTTGAATTGGGCAATCAATTTTTTAAAACCCAGCATAAATAATTCTAGTTTTCACTCATAGTCTGTTCCATGTTTAACAGCATATGCACACCATTAATCTCTTGTCTGTTTCATCACATGGTTTTTCATCCAGTACAGAGTTGCTTCTATGCTTGGTAGGGTTAAACGTATTGTTACCTCTACTAATGAAAAGACAGACCTAAATGTTTGCTTTCACAATGGTTTTAAAGTTAGAAATTGTGAGGTATTTTTTAGTTGTTGTTCAGTTAGTTAGATGAAGCAACTGTAGGTTTATAATTTTGCTGGGAGGATATTTTCGTTATGTATTACTGAAGGAGAGACCTTTACAATGTGTGTGAGTGCATGTGTGCAGCTCTGTGTGTAAGTGTGTGGGTGTGAGTGTATGTATATACCTGTGCTGACAACAGTAAAGCAGTGTGTGGGTGTTGTCCTGTATCAGCAGCAAAAGTAGTAGTAATGCTTTGGCTCTTGTTATTGTCGATGGACTTTCTAGACAGCGAAGTACCTTTAATACCAAATCCTATAACACACAAACACAAATTAAATAAACATTTATTTTATACAGTGTAACTATGTACTATACTTAGTGAACTTACATGTACTATACATACTTTATTTAGTATACTTACACTTAATTCATTAACATTCTTTTCAAAGTGTTCATGAAAACAACAAAATTCTGACATTGTGAAAACTAACTAGCAAAATCTAAAAAAGCCTAGGCTCCAAAACATGGGCACAAATCATATACACATACACACACACAAAAAAACATATATGCCTACAGCTACTTTGGACATTCATTCACTCAACATAAACTCAGCAGCAGTAACTGGTTGGAAAAATTCAAGACTGGCCAACCTCCATTACCATTATCATTATCACCAACACCACACACTTCTGGCTGTGTGTTTGTCTCTGTGTTGAGAGCATGTGCACGCATGTGTGTTTATGGGGTGACACACCAAGTTAATTAATTTCAAAGCACAGCAGTGTGTGCCTAGCTGATAAGTCCCTCCCCACTACCCATAATGCTTTGCTGAACTAGAAGGCTGCCGCTCGTTCATTCAGCCAATTAGCCCAGATACTGACACACTCTACAAATTAGTGCATGTACGCGCACTCACTCACACACATACATACACACACACACACACACACACACACACACACACAGGCGCGCGCACACAAACACACACATACACACACAAACTCACTCGCTAACATGCCTGCACACAAGCACACACACTACCAGAGATCTGTGTAAACAAACTATTGGACTGTCTGTCTTTGTGCCAGGGGAGAGAGAAAGTGGGGGTGGAGGGGTTGGGGGAATGAATGCATATCAGTGTATAATTAGAGCAGAGTTGAAGAACCAAGTTTGTATTCTGGTGTTAAATTGGAAATGTTCAATGCAAATAAATTCAGTTCAGAGTCAATTACCAACACTAGACTCGAACTTAAAAACCTTCAAATCAATTTTAGCCTCACTGCCTTACCAAGATTAGCACTTTGCATACACACTAGATAGGCTGTCTTATAAAAAATTAAATAAGCAGTTCCCTACAAATTAGTTTATGCACAGTTCACCATTAGTTCATGAACTGTAGAGAAGAAAGGGAGAGGGAGACTAAAAGAGAGAGTGAGAAAGAAAGCACTGTGTAAAGATTCAAAGAATTTGAAACTAGTTTTAATTGTTCCTCATATTGCTGTGGTTCAACTCCCAGGCCAGTGATTAAACCTCCCTATTAGGGACTTTCCCTTGTAAACAGTAAGATTGTAAGATCAAACCCTGCCAAAAAGTTATTTTAAAACTTAAATCTCCTGCAAATATCTCTGAAGTAATATCAATAAACTCTAACAAGAAATTGACATGGTTGTTTGTGTCTAGGTTCTTCTGTGTTTTTGTGTTAGACATTCTGCAATACATTTCCTTTATATTTATACAGATGTCCATGAGAGTGTACCTTGTTCTGTGCGACACGATGTGTTTGGATGCGTGAGGTGAGCAGGGCAGTGGCCATAGCTGTGAGTACATGTTGCTGGACCCTGGCCCCTGCACCACCCACACTCTCCAAAACAGCAGCAGGGCCACATGTGTCAATCATAGCCAAGAAGACTGTGGGAACCAAACGAGTGAGTCTAGAAAGAGACTGAAGACATATAGACAATATAGATAAACGTACATGCTCACACTGAGGTACAGTATTGAATGCAATTTACAGATTTGGTAACCATTTCCTTGTACTATCATGCTTAGTTAAATTTCCAGATGATAAGCTGTTAGAGCAATAAAAAGTAAAATAAATAAACAATTAAAAAGAAAATGTGCTCAGTGGTTACAATGTCTTTTGTTGTTATTCCATGTTATTTAAGTCCATTCACTGTGCAATTAAAAAACAGAGGTTAATATGATTTGATATGACAGTCTAAAAATGGGACATTTAAGATATCAGGTGTTTCAAAGGGCTCAGTAAATTCATGTACAAACAGATCAGGTTGGTCAGGAGAGGCAAAATATGTGTATATTTCTCCATGCACACTCACATTTATGCAGATGGCTGTGTGTGTTTTCATGTATGTTAACTCACAGAAATGGCGGTGACTCTGACAGCTTCCACAGTGGAGTGAGTGAACAGATACCACAAGGCAGAGCCTATTTCTGTGGTAACCAGATGGTTGGATGCACCAGAAGTAGTGGTGGAGAGGTTCTCTATGGCTTTTGCAGCCATATGATGAACTATGGAATCATCCTGAAAGACAAATAGAAAAATACTCTTAACTCATATATTTTCACTTTGTAAAAATAGCCAAACCAGAGATAGAAATAAAACCAGAAAAAAAATGATGAATTTAAGTTTGTATTGACAACAAGATCTTGAAATCCCAATCAAGATTTCTGTCAAAGATCTTTTGGGTTGTTCAGATATTGATGCCAGTATTGGAAATGCCCCAGATACTGCCTTAATTGCTTGATACAAAGTTATTTATTAGAAATCAGACCCTGTTACTTCCCAGTAGCACCATTTACCCCTGTATGCATCTTAGCTCACTGCAAGAGTAGCCAGTTTCCATAAAGAGCAAGCAAGTTTTGAAACTTCTAGTACATCTATATCTATAAAATAACATCCAAGCAGAATCAGCAGTGTATAGCTGTCAATTAATAATATCAATCTTCAGTATCATTACGTATTCAAAATTCAGGTATACAAATCAGCAATACTATGACATCAACTGCAATGACTCTCCTAAGCATAGTTTACAATATATAAAGAATACAAGGACCAGAAAATATAATGTTGTGCTGTAGCATTTGTTGAGAAGTCTTGTGCTCACCCAGAGGGCCATCACAAATATATAACATTAGAAGAGCCAAGAGGTGTATATTTTCTATGTTGACTAGTAGTAAGATTTGCTTTTGTACTAGTGTTCATATGTAGATGCATGTCCAGAAAAACTTAGGATTGTTATAGTAAAAAATACTATAATGCCATTGTGAAGAACACACAATGGCATGAAGTATTTAATGAACTCCTTTTCATTGAAGCTCAGTCACTTAAAATGCTATACAACAAAAGGCAAACAAGTCAAAACTGCCATAAAAAATTCACAATTAGATTAGGTCTAAACATCCCTTAAAAACCATACTGAAAAAGGTTACACCTGAATGTGTGCATGTGTGATTGTGAAAGAGGAGATGTGTAAGTGTTTGTGTCGTTATCATTATGTTTATACTCTATGTACCCACACACCTTTGCCTTACTGACGAATAGTTGTTTGTGTTCAGACAATGGGTCCAGGCTAATGAAATCTTTGTGACGGAGGAAATGAGTTTTCCAGGAAAGTCATTGTGGAGAAAGACAGGAAGTAGAACAGAAGTGATTGTCAGGTCATTATTGTGCTTCACTGCATTACAACACTTACACTCTACTCTCCCTAGATATGAGATACAATAGAGTCTATTCATCAGACACAATTAACTGTATTTTATGGTGAAGCTTCATAATAACAGCTGAAACATTAATTCTATCATGCAATTCATTACTGTTATTCTGTAAAGTTGTGCAGGTAACAGATAATGACATCATTATGCTACTTAATTATTGTATATTTCACACATAAGTGCAGATTGTCCATGCAATTGTGAATTTTTGCAATTCACGACATAAAAAATGAGAGTGTGATTCCAACAATTACACTGATACTTCATTGAAAGTGTTGTCTATTATTTAAGTCACCCCCTAAAAACTTCAAAAATGGCTCTTACAGAACTGCCATGTGAAGCAGAAACCAAAGACATGCTCTGGATGGACCCTTTCACATTTTTACATATTTATTCTGCCACCATAAGCCCTGTATGTTTGAAAGGGGAGGGTAAATAATAGGATATTTACTTGGTTGCAATCTGCAAACTCACAAATATTTACAGAAAAAAATTCTAACTTGACCTTTAACACAACCGCAGCTTTCAGCTTGAAATAATGTTATCCCCAAGAATCCAAATGTTCACATGATCTACCATTCTGTGGTCCATGATCTGTTTCCCTAGACATGTTAGTTGGTGGAATACAGATGAATACACTGCCATGTTTTATACTATCCCACTTATCAAAAGATCCAACACTCCTGCAATGTCCTAAGAATATGGATGCAGAGCACATTTAGATTTTATGGATTAGGCTTCAGAATGGTTTGAAATGTTTTAATGCACATTTAGACTTCTGTCATCAAAAACATGTCACAAAATTAGACAAGAATTTAAAGTGGCTTCAGTTGTTGCTCTTCAGAGCAAATTGTCAGTTTTTATCATTTCACATTCTTAACAGCAAAATAATTTCCTACTGTTCTGTAAAAACTATACATCAAAAACAAAGTGGACTTTTTCATGTTTTTGAAAAATTGTGATTATATCATGGAAATTTTGGATGTCCCTATGAAATTAAACAATGCATCACTCGTCAAACTGTGATCCAGTTATTTAATATTTAAAAAAAAAATAAAAGGCACATATTATCAAACCACATGGGAACGCTAATCATAATGGTAACTTAAATAACCATCTATAAATCCAATATAGGACATCACATTGTGTACTCAACACCAAGGGACTACGTAGCACGACAACATAATGAATCCGCTGGCACCCCTCTGGGAACCAGTAGAATGGTCTGTTCCAGCATTTCCCAGGCCGTACGGGCCAGCTCACTAATGAGCCCACGGGGGAGCACCCACTGTCTGTGTGTTTAATAGACCGCAGCTCTGCCAGAAACTACACAGAGAAAAAGAAGGAAGGGGGGGAATGAAAGAAAGAGAAAGAGAGGGTGATGGAGTGAGAGAGATATCCTTGCATGTGGTGAGAAACAAGCAGCTCATGCAAGAAACTCCATCATTATGATGCAGACAGAGAAATGCAGAAGATAGAGAAAAGAGTAAGTTGTTCTCATTATAATTTCTCCCAGCAAGAGAAACAAAATCATCCAAGAAACACAGTCATATTATCAGTGTCCTACTTCAACCTCAAATCTCCAGAGGGTCAACTTAAAAGAAATAAAAGTAGAATATTAGCAGAAGGTCAACTGAGATGTTTTTTTCTTCAAACACAAGGCTTTGCCGAAGTTGGACATAAATGACAATGCTTTTTCTATATAGTGACACAGAAAATTATGCTTTAAAGTGTAAGAGTATATTATTATTTTTATTACTAGTAGTAGTAGCAGAAGCAGCAGCAGCAGCAGCAGCAGTAGTAGTAGTAGTAGTAGTAGTAGTAGTAGTAGTAGTAGTAGTAGTAGTAATAGTTGTGGTAGGAGTAGTAGTAGTTGTGGTAGGAGTAGTAGTAGTAGGAGTAGTCGGAGTAGTAGTAGTCACAGGATATCAAAACTTCTCCTGTGCTGAGAGCTGCTCTGCACTCATTAAAAGAAATTTAAAGTTGTTAAGAATTTTTCACATTGCCTCCTATCTCCCCACTATACATTTTCAAGTAGTTACATATGTCATCACTAAAAAAACGCAGGGTTAATTGATAACAATTTTAACAACTGTGCTGTACTTAGGTGGGCCATTTGCATGGTCCTAGTGTTGTGCAGGCTGTCTCAATGACATTGCTTACTGACAAATTTGACTAAACTTAGCCAGCATATCAAATTATATCAAAGTTGCCGAAAATACATTTTTAAATTCAACCAAAACTAATAATAAAAACATTTGTAATAATGTGAATTGGTCAGCCCTGTTTTATCAATTATTATTATAGATATTTATAAAATGGACATCAGTACCCTACTTAATTATTTTATAGCTAACTGAAGTAATTACAATGGCCCTCTTCTCCTCATGCCTTCACCTGACAAGACTCACTTTAAGGCTTTTCGGTGCTTTTATACTATTCCTCAAGGTTGCTGATGCAGTAACATGAAAATGTTTGGTGGCATCTTAGTTTTTTTCCCTTCAGTGTGTGGGGCCATATGTTAGGTTAAAGTAAATCAGGGGTTGGCATAATTAAAATAATTATTAAGTATTAAATAATAATAGAAATTGTTAAAGCAATACATACACGATGACTGTAAAAAATACTGGGATATTTCATTCGAGACATCTTTTGGACTATCAATAACTTAGTTATCAGAATCAGAACTGTCTTTTAGACTCAACTGCTTCTTTGTATCTCCTCAATGAGTTGTATAGATTTTTAAAAATCAAGAAGGGACAAACATTTGATTAATTTAGAGCGTGAAGTCCTCCAGAGGTGTCAGGGGAAGATCTAACTAAACTGCATATCCATTCTCACTTCAAATATCCTGCCATGATTTCTAAGTAGGTGATCATCATAATTTAAGACTACTAAAAAGAGAAGAAATACTCTGATGAGATATGCATTCTTCCATTCCTGGTTTTCCTCAATTTGAATTTGGCAACTGCTGAGAAAAACAACTGTAGATCGCAGACTTTATATCTTTTTTCTCAGGTTTCAACAGGACCAAATGGCTTCCTGGCAACAGAGTTAAATTAAAAATCTCCCTTATGCCGTAGCTCAGGGCTGACAGATAAGATTTATGCACTTTGAACCCTCTTTAAAAAAGTTGGAAAAACCTCTGTTTTAAGATGAAAAGAGTTAAAGGCTAGGGGGATATGGAACACTAAAATCCCATCTTCAAGTGCTGATAAGTAGATAAGTTTTATAACCAAACATGTTTGCACCTGGCCTCTGAGTGTTAAGAAGAAAAAGATGCACATCATAAAAACTATATCACATGACTTAATGCAGGATTTGTGTGTGTGGCTGTGTGTGTACAAGGGCGTGTGTTCACATGTCTGATGTGGTTTCCCTCTGTAATTAAAGTTCTTTAGAAGCCAGTGCACCTGGTTTTCAATGAACCCCTATGGCAGAGATACAGACAACATCTATCTGTCTTCAAAAACACATCTAACACCACTAATAGCCACACTCAAAGAGAAAGACAGACTGTCTGATTAACATGCTAATGAGAAGAGGAAGAGACATGTGGACAAAACAGCCGAAATCAGCAACAAGTAGAGGTGCAAATAGACAAACATGACAGAAGACAGACCAGCAGAGAGAGAAAAGCAAATAAAAAGGAACAGATAAACATCTGACAATGAGGAGACCAATGCAGAAGGAAACAGAGATACAAGAGGAAAGGAGAGACAAGCATACTGCTCTAAGAAACAAAAATAAGCAGAAAATATGAAAAAAGGAAGTCTAAGACACAAGGAAAATGAAGAGAAAAGGGCAAATAGAGAGACAGTCTGATGGATCCACAGTGTTATTTGTCATTATAAAGTTAGTTTCAAACAATTATTTTGATCTGACAAGAGGCATTACATGAGTGCTGACATGGAGTTTATCAGCACTAGGACTTTTAAAAATACATGTAAAATTCTTACTTACAGTTTTTGTACTTATTACCTGAAATTCTAACAAAATTTAATCGTAACAGATGTTTCACTTGGGGGTGAATATTTAAAAACAAAAAAAAACATTTTCAAGTTTAAATATGAATAGTTGTCAGAAGACTGCAAAGGGAAGGAAAGAGGCCTGGATACTCAAATGCATAACCCCAGCTGTGCTCATTTTATATCAGCCAGCTAGTCAAATTATTATAGTGCAACAGATAAGCTTACACTATGAGGAAAACAACTTTTGACATCTTTCAGACCTCGCTAAGCCTCAAAATTAGGCAAAATGGGCATTTATCAACAAGCTTCGGGTTAGCCATAATTGAAATTCAAGTAGATCAGGAAACCACTGAAAAATGTACTGTCTAATCAAGTTTTGGATGGATTGCAGGTGAAGATAATAAACATAAAAACATTCAAATAAATTTGTACAGTCACTGGTCTGCATTAACCTGTAGATCTACTCAAAGTAGTCTCGCAAGCTAGTACGTAGGCCAGCACGTCTTGCTTGGTCATGCTACTGCAATGAATATCAGCACAATTGTAATTATCTTTGTCCTAACACCAAATAATATCTCTACTTATACTTGGTACAACAGTATTCACTGTCACGTGATATTGCTTATTTGTGCTTTTTTATGTCTGCATCTGACAGTGGCACTTTCACTAAAAAAAAAATTCTATTGACCATTTATTATATTGTAAAAACATATGTGTATATATGCATGCAGGTGGAGTGGTCATCTGTGTAGGACACAAGTGCAGGACCCATGACTGTCTCAGAGAGTCCCCCTCTGTTATCCTCTCCATTGTGGAAGACAGTGATAAATCTTTAATAGGCTCACCACTGCTCTGTGTATGTACGTGTATGTGGGTTTGTATCAGTGTCTATGTGTATGTGTGTGTGTGCGTGCTTGTGTGTAAGGGGGATTTTTGCCTTCTGCCCCCTGGCTTCTATCACTGTAATACTGTTCACACACCATTTCTGCTGCAGACAGACACACAGATTTTTCATCATAGGCAGCAGGAGCATCATCTTGTTCGGGCTCATAAATAATTTCCTGCAGCTCAAGTCTGGCCTGGAAACCTGCCTTTCACTCCATGCCATCCACTCCCCCTCTCCAAGCACAACTCTCTTTCTCTCTCTGACTCCCTGCCATCGCCTCTCCCCCTCCCACTACACTGATTCTTCTCTCTCTTCCTCTCTGTCACTCCCTGCCATCCCCCACTATCCCCTGCTTCACTGCTAAAACCACCATGCTCGCTTTGGCTCTGTGCCCTCCGAGTCGACCCCTTCTTCTAGTGCAACGATCTCTATCCCTCTCTCCAGTGCTTTACTTGTGAATCTGGAAAACTCTCAACAGCAGCAGAGGGGGCTGGGGTGATCCAGGGGGTCAGGAAACACATTAAAACCACACTGCCTGGAGCACACTAGTCAGGGTCTTGTGCTGTGTCTCAACACTGTCATGCAATAAACAGTGAGCGGCAATGGATTTAGATTTAGCACATTGGTAGAAAATCTCCTTCTCCAGACTCACTTCACAAGACATGTCTGACAAAATATTGGAGGAACACTGACGCAATGAACAAATGGTGATAAGGGACTGTTAAAACAATAGGGATACAGCTGGTCACTCATCAAATCATACAACATAGATTCTAAAAAGGTTTTTGGTCATCAGCCAGGAGTAATTTAAGCATTAAAAGTGTTGTTTATGCTCATGTGCTTTTAAAAAGTTATTTTCACTTTGCTTAAGGAATCTTCAAAACTGCTTTCGGATATATATATTAATTTTTTACAAACTTAACATCCAAATACAATTTTATTATTAATATTCAGGACCAACGAATTTTAGCAGTCATCGACTTCTCCAAAAGGTTTCCATGAACCAATTAAATGCGATGTGATTGGACTTAACTGCCAGTTACCAGAGTTACATATACTTTTGAGTATAACAACTGCACTTTCTGCTTTCTTGCAGGTATATTAGGAGTCTTTCCTTGTAACTGTAATTATTACACCACAGCAAAACTTGAATGAATGATGAGTCTACAACGCTGGCCAGTATCAGCTAGTTGCTTAAATAGTCAACTACTTGACTGGTTGACTATTCTATGAAACCTTACAACACACTACTACCTTGTTAACTCTAGGAATTGTAATGCCCAGGAGACAAAGTTAGACTATTTAGAAAGCTCTGTAATATAACAGCATATATACTTGTGCATTCATGGGAAAAACAGTCAGTCAGGGAAAGGGAGCAACACAGAGAGGGTGGAGACAGGAAGGAGAAAGGAGGCTGAGAGGGGGAGCTGGAGAGAGAGGGAGGCAGGTTGGGTCTGGGGATGAGAGTCTGGTCCCTAAGGCTGTGTGTGAGTGTGTATGTGTGTGTTTCCGTCATCCTATTCTCACAGCTCAATAATGATAAATAAGTCAACCTCCTCTCTCCTCCCCTCTACCCCTCTCCCTGCTCCTGTCACATACAACCCTCCTCTGTTCATCTACCCCTCCACTACACTCCCAGTGGTAATGAAGCAACAGTAGGTACTAGCTGACAACTGTGCAGACCAGAGTTTCATCTATATTCATTCTGCTATAGTGGGCCACCCCAGTAAGACCCCTTCCTCCTCCTAAAAGACAAAAACAACATCCATCCATTTCTTTCTTTCCCTGCATCCATTCACTGTATCAATCAGTTCCACCACCCAGCAAAATCTTCCTTTCTAAAGAGCAATCAGCAACTATATTAAGAACACCATAAATATCAAAACTGTACTGACTCATAATGTGCTGTGACGCACAGGTTTGTACACATTTTAAATCAAAATCCCCAAAAAACAAACAAATAAAGTGATGAATAAGGTAAAGGTGATGTTAAACCTTTTCATGTTTATAATTAACTTAAAATGGAACAATAAATATAACTTAGTTTGGAAGTTAAGAAACAGAGGGTCCAAACCAAAACATAACCAGCTCCACCCCATTTTACCCAACCATTAGCATGAAGCCAACATTGACATGTGTGTCATTTTGTTGTGCAATTACACTACCACACTTTTTTTTTGCGGGGAAACATAATTAATAGAAAAAGTAAGGCAATGGATAAGAGAAAAATAAAGAAACAAAAAATAAAGCAAGACAGCAAAAAGGAAAGAGCTTCCTATATTTCTGCCTGTTTCTTCTCTATCTACTGTATATGTGTGTCTTGAGGGTCCTAATTGCTGCTGAGGTCAGGCTGCTGAGCAGTAAAGTTGTGTTTGATGCAGGTAAGAGTGTGTGTGCGCGCATGTGTGTATGACTGCTCTGCATGCCCTTGACTTGCAGCTGGCAAACAACGCTTTAGGCCCCCACAGCTGCCTCATCATTACTGTTCACAGGGATCCCCTGCCACACACTCACACATACTCACAGGCACACACAGTGAGAGAGACTTAGTCACAGCTACACAGGCACAGACACAAAAACAGACACACGCAGACATACACAGAGACACTCACCCCTTCCCGCAGGCTCCTCATTAAGCCAGTGTAGGCGGCAGCGGGAACGAACCACAGTCCCTCTGGGGAGCCTCTCTTCTCCTCCTGATAGAGAGACATAGAAAGACAGGGAGAAAGGGTAAGAGGAGAGAGGAGGAGGGGGTACCAATGGGGGCGGCGGGGGCAGTGGAAGAGCAGAGTGGGAGTGAGAGAAAAGCACAGAGATAAAGTGGAGGAGATGCAAGTAGAGAGGAGTGAGGAAAAGGGCAAGAAAGGGCCAAGTCAGAGAGGGGAGATGAGAGCAAGAGGAGTCATGACATCTTGATTACTCGGTTACCATATATGTGTGTGAACATACTTTCATAACTATTTAAATTCAACAGATTTTTTTCAACACATTGATAGTATGTAGACAGATAGTATGCATAGGCTTTACATGTTTTTATCATTTTGCCTGTTTTTATTCATCTCATTTTCATTTTTAAGTAAGTGGAGGTATAAAAAAGAGAGTAATTAAACTTTTATCATGCTCTAAAAGTCTTAATTTAAAATTCACAGGACTGAAAATATAAAGAATTTTCATTATCAATTCATCTCTAATTTACTTCAACAAATAATGCATTAATAATTAAGACCATAAAATGCCGCAAAATAGAGCAAGAATGGCCATCACATTTTCTCAGAAAAAATGGTAATTGCTTATCTTGTCTGAACATCAGTCTGAAATACAAAGACACTTAATTAACAACTTTAAAAAAATTAGAAAAACATCAAAAATGTAAATTTTGACAAGCTACTAGAACTAGAACTAGAAAAGGTTTTTTTGACTCTTAAATAATTCATCTGATCATGATGATGTGTGTATTTCTTTTCCCAACAAAATACACTATACAACTGTCACTAGCACACGAAATTCAGAATATTTCAACCAATAATTTTTATCTTTTCATGAAACAATGCCCCATTTCACTGCTATTGTGTTAGGCTTTAGGCTATCTCTAACCTTGAGGATAGAGACAGCACTGGAGGCTATAGCTAATCGTTGTCATTGACTGGTGCAGCAGAAAAGAGGAGCACAGCAGACGATTCTACCTGGGGACACTTAAAGGCTCATTCCATATTACTCAAAAAAAGTTTCTCCTGCCATTAGACGGACAAAGTTTCTAGACTTGTGATGATACTAGGTTTTACTGTTCAAGGAACTTAAATACAATTGTATGTTATTGTATCAAGTGGACTATTTCTTAGACTATTAACTTAGAGAATTTAATTACGACCCTCAATGTTTTCAGTGGTCATGTACTATTTCAATAAACTTTTTGTTGTCATTTTTGGTCATACAGTATTTCAGAAGACATGTTATCCATACGCGACTGTACTCATTCAAGAGGGAATAGTCTTATAACGTTCTCTTTCAACCTTGAAACTATCATCCAAAAGTTAAATAAAAGTTGGTGTTTCTGTGGTGATTTTACAAGATCTTCAGTTATATCTAACCTTGAGAATAAAGGCAGCAATAAAGCTGATCACTGACACTTAAAATACATAAGACCTGCAAGTCCCAGGACTCTTAGTCTCAGTGCAAATAAAATAAATACTAGGCTTTTAGAACTATCAATTCCATTGCTGGCACTACTAGAAATAACATTTTTTAATCAAAACTTGAATAAGGGACAGAAGCCAAAACAGCACCACAAACTTAGAGAACTTGTTTTACATGCTACCTAATCATGACAATAGATGAGGAGCAAAAGTAAAAAATTTGCCAAGCTTAAGCAAAAGAACAGAAAACAGAAGGCATGAAAGCAAACCACTGTCATTGGAAAAAATGACCAGTAAGTACAGTCACTCATAGCAGTAGATAGCCAATTTATTTATTATTTGTTTTGAAGTGGCACAGACCATTTCTAATTGGCTACAGGGTGTCCATGAATTCTTGTTAAACCATGGTCTAGATGGATACTTAAATCTGACTGGCTGCAGGGTGCCTATTACTTTTTAAAAGAGGACACCTCATAAATTGTTTCAGTTAAACAGTCTGTTCCACATTCCAAATTAATACACAGGCAAAGCTTGTATCTGTAATCAGCCAACTTTGTTTGTCACTAAAAATCTATTAGATGAATAAAAAACAGAATATCACATTTACAACAATTTATTGCATATTCTGGCCTCCAAGTTAATTGATATCTTGTTGGGATTTTTACCTTCAGGTTAGGTTTTGTATTTTTATTTTGCGACTGTAACTAATTAATAGATGGTTACATGTCTAAGGTGCAATTCAGTAGCTGGCCCTTATTTCTAAGAGAGGTATAGGAGTTAGTCAATTACCAAGCCATCCATTAAGAACCTATTGTAACAATGGAATTACTCTAACTCTTTCAGGAGCTGAAAAGGCACTTTGTTAAGAGCTTTTACAGGACACTGATGAGATTTTCCATGACTTCAGGAGAGTAATAAATGTAATCAGGCAGCGTGATTGATTTTGAAGGTTAACCATCAGTTGTGTGAACAATAATCTCACACTTAATCAATTGCCTGGCTAGATTGAGGTTAATCAGAAATAAATTGAGATCACCTTTTCTACTGAAGTCAAACAAGGCCTCCTCCACTTTTCCCTTTTAATTTTCAGGGCTAAGGGTCAATTCACTTTCAGTTTAATTTAGTCAGCATGCAAATTTAAACTCCATTACCTAATGACAGAGCACTCAGAGCTCATTCATTTAACTCAAGATTGGCATTTCTTACTGAAGTATAAGGGAAAGGGTCTAATGTTCTTTCTTGCGTCTAGCATTGTTGTTGTGCTTGATTCATTTAGGCTCATTAACTTAAAAGAAAGCAGACATTCCACATCAAATACTTCTGATAAATTCTTCTCTTAATGAAGAATTTCACTGTCCACGTTTGCAAAACCACCTTGTGGGGGCATTCCGATGGCCGAAAAATGTAGTGTACATAAAAAGGTTATGGGCTAGTTTGCTGAGAGAGTGGTTTGCAAATTATTTGCAGAACAAAGTAGGAGTGTATGACTTCATAGTTTGCCTGCCTTTAACTGTTTGCAGTTGAGATTTATCAGCAGGGTGAACAGTCAATAAAAGACTGCATTTTTTAAACAGGAAAAAATAAGAGCCAATAAATTAGCTTAATGACATTTTCTGATTCTTTTAATACCAGGTTAGCATGGCAAGTCTGATCAATATTAAAAGTACTTGTCTGAGATTTAACTGATGACTCAGACACATTACAGAATGCCAATTACATCAAGATGCTAGATTAAAAGCAGTCTCTCAGATAGTTTCACAGGCAACTTTTTCTTGTGAGCTCAGCCTTAGTGACTTAAAACAGCAAACTATTAATTCAATACTGTAATTACGCTAATAATCAGCCAAACAGTAAAGAATATTTTTCGCAAAGATGTGGCACAATGAATCAGTCAGTGAGTGATTGCATAGTAAACTAGAAAAATATTCAAATTGTCTTTAACGAATTGCTGCATAGGATGCCATACTACTTGTGGTCATGAAGTGTAGTTATACTAAATAAATTGTGAAGAGTTTTTCATTTCTGTTTATATTGAAAATAACTCCACATTCATATGCCAAAAAGCAATGGTATTAGAGGTTTTCTTTTTTGTCTTTTGTCTAACATCTTAGCTACAGTTAGGTGGATATTCACACTAGCCAAATAATAAAAATATTAGAATTCTTCCCACACTCTATTGACCTTGTCCAATAGATGGAAAGTACAGAAAAATAACATTTGAAGCTAAGAAAAAAAATATTTTGATCAGCAGGATCTACTGCAATCACTTTTGTGTTCATGCAAGTTTACAATATATGTGCACCAATTTCTCTTTTATACACTGTGTTTGGGCCCATGACTGCCCTTACATTCATCAACTACAATATTCTTTGTTTCTTTATATTTCTTTATATAAATATCTGTAATACAAAGTCTACCTGTGAGGCAATGAGGTAGAGGAACTCCCCCAGTGGTGGCAGCAGGAACTGCTTTATATTACTGTTCCTGAGGTTGTCTCTCAACAGGTCTGTTAGTGTGGACACAGCCTAGAAAAAGAGGAGAGAGAGAGGAATATTTTCATCAGTACTTTTATTTTGATGTTGCAAATCAAAATTGAAAATAGTAACAGTTAAAAAATGCCCTTGAAAATTATGGCAAAGAAAATTGGTCTTAATAACATTTAACCACTTTAAATTTTAGTGATAATTTTCCAAAGGTAGTACTCCTTCAAAGTACAGCAGGACTTGGAGAAATTAGAGTAATTTAAGATAGACTCCTACAAACTTATTTGATATATGTATATATATATATATATACACATATATATATATATACACACATGATAGGTACCATACAATGATATCTGCCTTTAACATTCAGATTCAGATTCAGATTCAGAATATTTTATTAGTCCCAGGGGGCAATTAACTTTACAGTCAGTCCTGTCCATAGCAACAACATAACTAAAAGAAGAACAAAC
>JAPZDZ010000025.1:17850395-17861054 GCA_029783805.1 Acanthurus tennentii | reverse complement strand
GCAATTAACTTTACAGTCAGTCCTGTCCATAGCAACAACATAACTAAAAGAAGAACAAACAACAAGAAACACTACAATATTTAACATTCGATCATCTCATCATTCATTTACAGCTTATTGTGGGTTTAGCACAGGGTAAATCACTAAAGTTTGTTTCTGTTCTTCTGGGGTTCAGACTAAAAGACATTAATATAAGCTTGCACCAAAAGTGTTTTCTTCTCAAAAGCCATAATTCCAGTTCGCATCTCCCTGCCATCCATACATTTTATAGTACTGACATTGCCCAGCCAAAGAAATCTAGGCTAGACAGCAGCCTCACTTTAAAGCAGCACATGGGGCAACTGGCAAAGAAACTATATTCAAAAAATTAAAATTGAAACTAAAAATAGAGAGAGGTCACTAATATCAGAAAATGCAAAATTCTGTCTTGAGGTCAGGAAAGTCAACCATAGTGTTTGTGTTTGTCTACTGTGATATCAGATTGTGGCCACAACAGAGCCTTTCTGTGTGGAGCTTGTACATTCTCCCCATGTCTGCACAGGTTTCCTCTGAGTGCTCCAATTTCCCCCACCACCAAAAACATGTAAACAAGCTGTGCGACGACAGCCCATTAAAATGAATTTTTCCAATGAAGATTAATAAAGTGAATATTATTATACTATTATTTTATATATTGTCTCTTATTTTCAGTATTTTTATTTTAAAACAACTTGATAATGCAGTCTGTCATTGTGCTTTAGTACACAATCTACTTATCAGTATGTACTACATGAAAGGTAGACTGGCTCAAGAAGAGAACTTCATTCAATCATTTTTACATGTAAAGTTCTCTTGGAAAAAGAGCCTCAATTCCCTTCACAAGTGTACAAAGACCAGAACTCGTGTTTTTTCAAAGCATTACCTCTAGGGTGAATGCTGAATTTGGGAAGACTGCCTTTGACTATTTATAACTACTTTGCACTCTTTAAATTGAATGAAGTACATATTATTTAAAAACACAAATGTCTCATCCCACTAGGCAAAATGTTGAATCTACTGAGCGATATATGTGATTGCCTCTCATGCTGAATGTGATTTGTAACATCTGGCAATGCTCTTTTAGCTCTTTGTACATTATACACCTTTTTTTTGTCTGGCTATGTAGTATTTAAAGTAACCATTTAGGAATGCCTGAAATGTATGGTCGACAGAAATCAAAAGATGTCTGATATGACAGACAACTGCATTTTTGTTTAGGGTTCAGTGTCTTTTTGCTTTTTTCTTGGGCTTCAGAAAGTGAAATGCATCTCAGCTAGACCAAGATCAGGTGGTTGAGCATACAATTGTCATGATTCCATTTTGTATGCAAGAGTAAGGGTAAACGCAAAAAGAGTGAGATTAGGGAGGAGAGAGTAGCAATAAACCATTACAACAAAATTTCAGTAAAGAAGAAAGAGACACAAGGCATAAAACAGTCATAACGAGTGAAAGTGAAAAAAGAAATGGGGCGAAGATATTAGGTAGGCAGCAGCAACATTAAATTCACAAAAAAATCACAAGGCATAAAATAAACATACATAAACATAAAGACATGATGAGACACACACATATGTATGTATACACAAACACACATGTTTAGAGCATTAAAATATATGCAAAAACATAAATAGGTACATAAATTCATGCATATCATATGTACTTGTGGGAAATGCACACTACAGTCATACTCACATACACACACACTACAGTCTCTCTCTTACACACACACAAACACACAGTCACATTAAAAACACACACACACACACACACAGAGTTAAGTATATGCAGAGACAGCCTTGCTGGCTGGCTGCTTCCTGGCATTAGCATTACTGCCAGCTTCCCCCCTCTGTGATCTGATGCAAGTTCTGCCTCACTCCTCTATCTGTCCCTCTCTTCTCTTCACTTTTTTTCCATCCTTGTCTATTCACTCTTTCGTTCCTTTGTTTTTCACTGTACTTCCCTTTTCTCTTTACGCTCTACTTTGAATTGTCCTTTATGTATCACAAAATATATCTCACCTTTCCCTTCTTTTCCTTTACTACTGTTTCTCTCATACTTGCTTGCCTTCACTGTCTTTCACCTTCTGTCATTTTTTTATTGTAGGAGGAGTGGTAACAGCCTGTTTGTCATGCTCTCTCTCAACATATCTTCCCTTTCCCAAAAGAGTTATTCTTTCTTTTTATTTTTGCCCAAGAACCGTGGTGTTTCCTCATGCTGAGCCAAGGATGGGCATGGTACGCTATCAGTTTGCCACTAGAATCCTGAGTAGGTCTGAGCATCAATGTCAGTAAACATTGAGACTTGAGACTAGGACAGAAGCCAGTTATGGTTTTGTTCATGTTATCAAATCAAATCAAATTTTGTTTATATAGCATTAAATCACTACCAAAGTTGCCTCAAGACATTTTGCATGCACATTTGTCATAACTTATTCATACATAAACCATAAAGTTATACCATGTTGAGTTGCTATTAACTTAAATTGCAAATGGTAGTGCTGTAAAAACAAACAAACAGTTTCCCCAAGTTAATTGCTCTGTGTTCTTCTCTCTAAGTCCTCTCCTGGACTAATACCACTAATAACATAAATAGCCTAGCAGAGAGTTGAGATCTCGGGGTGTGTCTGAAACTGGCCACACAGCTGCACATAGGCAAAGGGTGCTGAAATGCACCGCTGCGCAACAAGCCAGTGTCAAAAGAACACATATAACATACACACACACTCATAACACTCACAAATCCAAAACATATCACCATGATTTCAGCAACAAAATTCCCTTGGATCTAAGAATGTACATGAATGCACACAACCAAAAATATTTATGCATTGAATGGACATCCAGAAACAACAATTATATGGTGCTACAGAATAAAAAAGATATCTTAACACATATGCAGTTATTTTAAGCCTATACACACATATACAATTGACAAGTTACAAGCAGTTACGTCGGTTATGTTTGCGCAAAAGAAAGAATAGAGAGAACAAGGTGCTTGATTATCTGTCCTGTAATGAAGGAATTATACTTTGGCTTGTTTCTATTGAGGGGAGAGAACAAAGTAACATTTAAAGCAATGGTGAAGCATTTAAGTTAAAAGTCACCTTATCAACCAATAATAAGTAGAGATGAGTAAGCTAGCCTCATGAAAACAGTTAATTTTTTTTTGATGAAAGTTTACTTTTAGTGAAATAAAAGTCTAAATATAGTATCAGCAAACTCTTATTCATTTTACATACATAAATCATTTTGATTCACGTTAGTTTCATTCAATATTTTTCCCCGTGGTCATCCACAACCACCCACAGCGGACCCAACCAATAGAGCCAGTCCCACAAAACCATTGTGCTGAGAAGTCTTGTAAAAGTAGCCATTGATTAGTCAGGCTAACCCTATTGAAGCTAAGGCAAGTGAACTGCAATGCAAAGTCACACTGTGGAAGGTTTTTAAATGTCAAAAACTTATTTGCTACAGCTCTAGTAGCAACACATACTGTAAGAGAAGAATTCTGAGCTATGAGATACAATCATACTTAGACTTGTGTAATAAATCATAACCATACAACACAGTAAAACTTGTTCTCTGCATTAAACTCATCCCTACAGTGGGCATCCATCATATGGTGTCTCGGGACCAACTCCAAAAGTAAGTGTGGAGAATTGACCTATACATAAGTGTTTCTGAGGGTAAGAGAAACTGGAGCGCCCATGAAAACTTTTGCAAATTAGCATATGTATCATGTTTAAACTGTTTTGTTGAGAAATCAAAAACCTAATTTAAGAGATGCTTGATGAAGGACAAGCTCTGAGAGCATCTTTAACCATAAACCATACTGCCAAATTTTGTTTGACCATGAGCAAATGGATCCCTGCTGTAGGTTTGTTGGTCTGTATTTATTAGGTGTGTGATATTTACACAGTGGTTTAAACTTTCATCTTGCAAGAGGTATTCACAAATGCTTTGAGTAGTTGCTTCTTTGAGCCAATGCCCTCTGAATGTGTGTTCCTGAAGATTTCTGTGGGCTTTTGGAAAGCATTAAGACTCTATATCCCCATAAAACACACTGCACAGAGGAGGCTTTATTGGCTAAACTGCTGTTAAAGCCACAGAAAACTTTGGAGGTGATGATAAGTGAAGGGGAAAATCATATCTAGTCAGTTTTTAAAGCAAAGCTCCCCTAATAAGACACATAAAGAAAGCAGCAAACATAAATTGGTAAATAATTCTGGAAAATTGAATTCTCATATAATTTTGTGTTATTTCAAAAGAAAAAGGGAGAGGTTGCAAGACAAAAACAGACAAACTAGAAAGACACAAGAAAAAGCAGGTGGACAGACAGACAAGACAGAGTGAGATAGAAATAAAACCAAACAAGAGTGTGTTTTTTGTTTTTTGGTTTTTTTTTTGTTGGGTTGTTGGGATGGGGTGGGTTGTGGGGTAGGGGGTTTGAAGCATATAGCAGTTTCCATGGTAACTAAGCCCAGCCCTGACACTCCAATCAGCAGGACTGCAGCTGGAGGACCCCTGCTGAGAGAACACACACACACACGCACGCACACACACACACAAATGCCTGTATGTGCTGTTTTATTGATCATCTGTTGGAATCACTATAACATATCAGTGCACATAAACAGGGCATTTGCATGCACACACACATACACAGGTAAAGGGAAAAAGAAGTACACAGACACACAAATCTATATACACAGGACCCCGGTTGAGTGCACACACAAATACATCTCAAAGAAGTCCATGTACACTTAAAACACACACACACAGAACCCCTGCTGAGTCTATAGATGGACAAAGACGTGGTCATACACACAGACACACAAAGACACACAGGCACAAAAGTACAGCTTTGTCCTTTTCTTAACAATTTGTCATCCTACGGAAGCTACAGAGAGGTAAGGAGGAAAGCGGAAAAAATGTTCCGCCATTTGTCCTTAACAACTAGAGCAGCGAAAAAAACACTGCCATGCTATAGTCGGCCATTTTGTAAATCGCCGTGACGACTCGGTAGCAGTAAAGTGTCAGAATTAGTGGAGAATGAGACAAGAAAAAGACAAACTCAGAAAGGGAGTGGATACGAGATCAGAGCTATTGTGGACAGAGTGGATTTCATTCAGAATAAATAGATGTGATCGAGCAGACGAAGACACCAAAGAAAAGTAGAGAGACGGTAAAAAAAAAAAAAAAGACAGAAAAAGGTGTTGAGTTCTGTTCGGGATGATTCAGGATGAAAGGATCAAATGTCACTGTTCCAGATCTCGGCTCTTTACAAAACCACATTTACATTAAATTAGTTCAGCACCCACTTGAATGTGTGTGAGTGCAGGTGTGTCTGTGAGTCTGTGTGTCAAGGGAGGGGGATGTAGTAAAGTATCTGAATTTCCTATGTAAGTCCTATTATCTCACTGCACTTGCTTTTTGTAAGATTCTGAGTATTATGTTGATGTAACTACACACACTAATTTGCCTCTTTAGTAGGTTCAGAAAGTTTAATCAAAGTCACTATTTCCTTTACAAACTGTACAGAATGTCTTCTTTAGATTGGACATATGTTAATATGGTTTTACTATTATGGTCTATACTGTAGAAAAGTTTACTGTCCATTTGTCTTAAAAGAGGGATATCTCCCTTGTTGCTCCTCCTAAGGGTTTTTTGGAGGATTTTCCTCATTTGAATTGAGTGACTAGGACAGTAGTTGTAATACGCTGCACAGATTGTATAAGTCCTAGCTAAATGTGGGATTTCAGGTACTGGGCTTTAATTATATTATTAGTTCTGGCAAGGTGTCCCTAAAAACTGGCAACTATTTGTCTGGGGACAGGGTGGGGGATAGAGAGAGTGGTGGTTTCCTCTCTACGGCTCATGAAAGACTTGTTGTCTTGTAGGTTTTTAATGCCACCTGCTGGTGCATGCAAGCACCATAAAGTTAGAAAAGACAGGACATCTATTTCCATCCACAACTTGTTTTAGATCAGGCCTTTCATTATTGGAAAAAGGTCCCTAAACAGTACAAAAAGTAGGGCATACATCCAGAGAACCACCACACATTATTCAGGTGCCCCTTTGCTTGATTTTTTTTCCCTACAGTTGATGATTACGTACGTATGATTACATACGTCTGTCTTTACATTAATCTGTTTAAGATCAGGCCTAAAAGTGTCTCTGGGCCAACTAATAATCTGATTTAGGGAGGCCTAAAAGCTTGATTTTTCACATGACAAATAATTTGGTCAATCCTGGTCCAATTCGCAACTTACACTAAAGTGACATAAAAAAGTAAATCTACCAGAACGCATACACTGACAACTGACTTCTTGAGCTCAGCTGGAAATTGGTCATTCACAAAATCCTAGATCGTTATTGAGGTAGAAAGAGGAAATTCCCCTTTAAGGATTTTAATTTGGAAATTATACTGTTTTTGCAGAAAAACCACATCAGTCAGTTATTATTGTTCCAAGCACTTTTTCATTTATGTCCTGATACATATCTGGAGGGGCACTTTAACCAGAGTTTCCTGTATATTAAAAACAAAAATATACATAATTTAAACAGTACTTCTCTCATTGCTTTTATGTGTGGTCTTAAGCATTAATTTGTTTTGTCATACTCTTTGTAAACTGCATTAGGTGGGGTCCTGCTGATATGCACTGCCTCCTCATGGTGAATACTGGTATTGCTAATTTAAGTTCCTCAAAATGTTTTTCAAAGGGAATTCCCCAGTTTGTGTGTCTCTTACTATTCTCTTTAACATTAATTTAATCATTTGCCTTGTTTTCATGAAAAAAATGAAAACAGCTGTTTCTCACTTCATGCTGTTTCGACAGTCAGTGCCAGTGTTGTTCCTGTACCAGCTACTATAGAATCAATAAACAGCATTACATAGATTAACTGAGATAGCAGTCTCATTTCAACACGCAGTGAAAACATGAAATTTAACAACATCTGTGTGTGTGTGTGTGTGTGTGTGTCTGTGTTCCAGACCTCAGAAACAGGAGTGTCTTCTCCTAGCTCAGTGCAGTGTAGCGCAAGTAGACCCATCACTTTGAGAACCTTACTCCGTCTAGAAAACATTTGAAGTTTCATTAAATAAAAAATAGTAGAAAGTGTTTATTTACATATTAACACAGGACTTTAATTTTCAAGCAATATACTTCCAAAACCTATCCTGACAAAACTGCAATACAGAGTTAGGAAAGGAGGGTATCAGTTTTTAAGTTGAAGTGTAAAGCTTGTAACCTTCAAAAACAAAAAAAAAGAAAGGCATTAGAACTTTTTACACAACCACTTTAAGTTTCAACAGACCATACTACATGTTGGTGCAATAACTTGGAAACACAGCTCTCAACAAACTATAAAAGAAAGGAAGGGGGAGTAAAGAAATAGCAAAAGAAGATTGAGCAAGGATAAATCCTTAGGTGCTAGTCTGCCCCTGATGTGTGTTACTTTAGTGCTACCACATTCAATTATTTTTTTAACCATTAATCCTTCCCTTACAGTTATGTTCTGCTACATCACTAACATTGTGGATATCCAATGAACAATAGCTTGCAGTTCAGTTTCAACAGTGGTTAAATTTTAGCTTACAGTGTATCAACTTCAAACATATTTTTAAGTTGCATAATGTTAAATTATTTATATAGAGAAAACATACAAAATGTACTTACATATCCCAGTTAGATGCTTGTCGCAATTGCTGAGTCAGTACTGGAAGCTTAATTAAGAAGTGAGGCGACGAGAGAGACAGAGAATTAAGAACCTAATCTGCCATAAATTATGATAAATTACAAAAAAATGGTTTTATATTCATAAGGATTTTTATTAAATTTGGTAAATTTTTTTATGTTTGTAAACAAAACCCCCTTATATTATTTTGGTATCTGATGGGTAAATCAAGCATGCATGAATGAACACCATGAACTATAGGTATAGACATGGTTTTAAAGTTGTTAAAACTCCAAAATTGTTTACAACCATTTTTTTCTTACATTTTTGAAAAAAAATGTATGTTCCCAGGTATCTGCACTACTGACTCCCACTTGACTAATGACTAGCTAGCTAGCTCATGCATAGAGAAAACAAATGGCTGGCAAATGTGTCACTAGGGGAGCACAAGAGCTAAGGGTTGAGGAAAACAAAAATTGATAAAGTATCACATTTTCTGTTTAAAATTTATAAAGATACAAATGGAAAACTGTGATATATTACAATTTCAATTCCATTGAGCTCAGAGAAAGGACAAAATAAGTTGGTAAACTCAATCAACAGTGAGCCAAAACGAGGACGAAGAAGGATCAAAGTAAATACATTTTACATTTTCCTACCAGTGCTGAGTTGATCAGTCTGTTAGCAAAAGCTTTATGTCCAGCCACACAGTATAAGTAGCAGAGCAGGTTAAGCCTGGATCGAATGGCTACTGAGGGGGGAGGAGGAACAGTGGAGGATGAGAAAGGAGCTGAGGAGTTCTGTTCTCCCAAGGATGAACAGAGCTGGAGGATGAAGATAGTCCACTCTTCATCACTCAAAGACTGTAGTTTCTCAACTAAGGCAGAGGAAAAAAAGTCAACCTCAAAAACAAAAACAAAAAAAACTGGGGCCAATGACTATAATTAATATAAATAATCTATACTTTGATAGCACAGAATACCTGAATATGCTGGTACGCAAAGGTTTTTGGGATCAAATCTTACAGGATGGCTTTTAAGAATCTGGTAAATTGAAAGAGAACACCACACAGTGAGCCTTAATTTGAGGTGACTGATATTCAATCAAAGTTCCCTTAAAGGGATTTTCCTTACTTCTGAGTAACATTTCATTGAATTTACTGTGAAAGCATTTTCTTTTAGAATAAAAAAAAAAAAACACAACATTATACTTAAATTACTAACAAGATAGGATCCTCACAATGACCTTACTAACTACTAAAGAATATTACAAGATTAACAGCGTTATTTTATTGATCTGGAAACACAACAAAATGTGAAATAGCCTTTGTGCACTAGTATTGTTTGTCTGCACCTTGGGGTTGTCCATGATTGGTGTGACAGTCAGATCAGAGTCAGTATGGAGAAGAGCTTTCACAAAGGCTGTGTTGTCAGTACCAGTCTTGGCCTAGGATTGGGAAAAAAGGACAGAGAGAAGGGCTAAAAAGCTTTCAAGTATTGCTGTTTAAATGTTTTTTACAGATTTCAAAGTATATGGTGGCAGTAACCTGAGGTGCAGGGGTCTGGTTTGGAGAGTCCAATAAACTGCAGCTTCTCCTTGAGTTGACACAAGAACTATAAATCAACAGGAAGAGTTTGAAAAAATTGTACTGCTAGTTGCTTTTGACTAGCAGCTGGATATGTGCACGAGGCTGATCAACTATACCCTCATCAGCAGGTCAGAGTATTAAATAGAGCATAAATGTGTGAGTACTGCTGGGGCACTCATTCTAATATTACACTTAATGTGTTGTATACTTTTCAAATTCTCCATAGCGTATTTGTTAACATGTTGGACAAAATACCATTTGGAAGGAGTATAACTTTTAATAATTTTCATAAAGAATATTTTTAACACTTGAGATTCACATTTTTCTTTAGGAAGAATAAATTATGACAATTGGTTACTTCAAAAATTCACCCTGTAATCCTAAAAAACCCAGGCAAAATAGGTAGACTGGGAGAAGACAGATTCAACTGAATGGAAAAAAAACCTGAGTAGAAAAATTGCTTCCGTGTTGTCTTCATCCACACCACTCTTTGGCCTGAGCTCTGATATGCTATCTGGAAAAGAAAATACACAGGGTACTGAATCACATCCCATTTCCAATCATATACCTAAAAATCCATGCTTATTATCGGTCACACAGGTGAAAGATGGCACACTAATTTTATGAGGGATTAGACTGGCATAATAGGAAGCACAGCAAACTGTGAAAATTTCAAAAAGTTTGCAATAAGGACAAAATAACATAACCCAAAGTATTTGGTTTATCTACCTAGTGTGATCGATTTATTCGAATGCACTGTGTGGCACATCTGCTGGGTCCCAGGGGTGTTATCCTCTGTGTTTGCCTCTCCCTTTCCTACTCTCTCATGTCCCACCTCCATTTCCAAAGCATGGCTATTCTTTAAGGCTCCACCAGATATATTTCTGATAGGTTGTTGGCAATTAGTCTTTTTTTCAGATGGTCTATGGGTTGTTGCAGTTGTTTTCTGTGAGGAGGTAAGTCTCTTGGAAACCCCATGAGCTGGTGTGGCACATGTTGAATGACTGTTGGGAAGCTTGCCTGCCTTTCCTGAAGAGAAAGGGTCAGGAATCCTTGTGTGTCTAAGGAGGAAAAACATACAGTTACACAGGCTGTTCAACTGATAGAGGAAAAAAATTAAAAATGCAGGTGTGCATGCTGTTTTTTGCTCTTGAGATGTTTTGCATTACTTTGAAAGGTGTTTTAAATTTTTGGTCTCTTCCAGTGGATTAAAGTAGGCTAGACTGGGTATCAGTAACACTGTGCCCTGTACATCTACTGCCAATGCACACATTACTCCTCTTTCACAAAAAGTAAAGCCGAATACAGGGCAATGCTGGCAAAAAAATGTATCGAAAATGAAGATACATCTTTTTTCAAGAGAAAAAACAATATATA
>JAPZDZ010000025.1:17805588-17820545 GCA_029783805.1 Acanthurus tennentii | reverse complement strand
GTTTTCTTTCTTTGTGTCTGTGCAGTGCTGTGTGCTGACAGAGTGGGCCAGATGACGAAGACCTACAGTGACATTGATGCTGTCACTCGACTACTGGAAGAGGTGAGAACATAAGAATGAGATCAGTAAAAACAGAAAAGAAATCAGTTAAAATACAAGTAGCATAAAGGGCGACAGTATGTACAGACTTTCGGGCACTATGGTCAAATGTTATTATATGGCCTGATAGTCAAAGCAGAGGATGCTGCATGAGGTTCTTGACAAAAAAGCTTCGCCAGAACCACATCATAAAACTAGTTTCGGAAGCTGATATTCAAATATAACTCATCCACATCAGAGTTTCAGGCAGGACATTGCGAGTGAAGAGCTCAGCAGGCTTTCTCTGCATAAAAAATAACAGTAAAAATAGAATGGTGTTATTGTTAAATGAATCATGATATCCAACAACCAGCCAGGCATCCAAGTAATGACTAAACATGATATTCAAAGATGTCATTCCATTAACAAACAGACCGGACAACTGTTTGCACCCTGTGTGACATCATTGTACTGCCCTTTATTACTGTGAAGTTTACTTCCTTGGGGTGACAATGCATTAATATTTACTATTCAAAGCAGTCCAGCAGTAAGCTGAAACTCCTGATCTAAATAGGTGTGGAGTTTTGTGTTACCTGGTAACATGTAGCACACAACCAGTAATACCTTTGTTGATTGCAGCCCCACTTACTGAAAACAGAACTGTGTGATAGTCGTTTTCACAGGTTCAAAATAAGCTTTAAATTGCAGTTCAGGGTTGAAAGTTTTCTGGTGCTGTTTGGGGTAAAGAGAGGTTGACATATAATGTGTCCTATTTTGAGACTCCAAAGTTGCTCTTGGGCATTACATTGTGTATTTGGTTTGTTTATTTTTCATTTTGACTTTTCCCTCCTTTGTTGAGGCAATTGATTAAACACACTAGTTTAAATTCACCTCTGCTGCATGTCCTTCACATATGTTGCGTCTACAAAACAAATTTGCCCTTCTTAGTGTTGGCTGAAAAGATACATATTAATCTTCTTATCTGCCCATTAAGTATGAAGCAGTAGGCATCAGCCAGTTAGCTTAACATACAGACTGGAAACAAAGGGAAATTGCTAGCATTTTCTGCCCGCAGGAAAGAGCGGTGTCAATTTTCTCATCTCTTTTAAACTCAAAACAAGAAAGCAAATAAATGAATTACTTCCTGTCTGCAATGATTTCAGCTGTGTTACTGTTAAAACACTAAACCAAGCTTTGTGTCCGTGCAGAAAGAGCGTGATCTGGAGTTGGCAGCTCGCATCGGACAGTCACTGCTGAAGAAAAACAAAGCCCTCAGTGAGAGGAACGAACTGCTGGAGGAGCAAGTAGAGCACATACGAGAAGAGGTATGCAGTGTGTCTGTGTCCGTGTGTGTTGGTTGTCATCAAATGTGACAGTTTATGAAGAGCGTCTGTATAAAAATTCAAAATTTGTATGCGTGTGTGTGTATATATATAGGTATATGTATATTTATATTCATATATATTTGTAATTTTTATAGGACCACACTTGTGGATGGGCATGTCTTGATGGGCATGAGCAAAGTCATTTTTACAGCCTCTGTGGATTTGTCTCTTTCTTTTACTCTAACTGTTCTTTCTCTACACATCTCCTCCACTTTTTCCCCACACACAGGTTTCTCAGTTGCGTCATGACTTGTCTATGAAAGATGAGCTATTACAGTTTTATACCAGTGCTGCTGAGGAGAGTGAGGGGGAGTCTACCGCCTCCACACCGTGAGTATCCTTTTATTCACCTCATCTCTTTCTAAATGAAAAAAAAAGGAATTGCAGTTTTGCATTAAAATTCAGGTCTAATGAAAACTGACACACATCAGTTAAAAGATTCCACTCTAATACTTTCGTTAACTCCGAGCAGAGCGCATGAACAATCATTTTAGACAACTGACTGTAGAATCCGTTGGGTTTTAGTGTGTTAGAAAGAGATTTTTCATCAGCCATTTAATTTTAACGTATGAGAAAGGAAAAATAATGTGTAAAATATTTCAGAGCAGTAGAATAAAACAGCTCAACACTACAGAGGCTGTTCCCATTACAGCCTATGATGTGTATTTCAAGGTGCCCTATAGCATAATAATTGATGACTGGCTGACCTGCTGATACATGTGTTTCTTCCATGTGTGTTTACAGTGTGCGTCCCCGTGAAACCAGTGTGTCAACTCCAACTTTTTTCCCCCTGGACTCCTTACAGAAGAAACTCAAAGATCTGGAGGAAGAAAACAAATCATTGCGCTCTGAGGTACACACTCTTACATAAGCAAAATGACACACACACAGTATTTTTATAAATGACCGATACCTGTCAGCATACATTTAATGTTTTGTTTTTTTATGTAAATCTATTATGACATAGAGTGCTTATCTAAGTACATTCAAATTTTACAATACATGTAAATGCTATTACTAGAAAGTGAATGACGTCAGAGTTCGATTTATCATGTTAACTGTATTTTTTCTCATTAACATCAATAAAGCTGAGTGATGTGTCTCCACTTCCTCCTACTGTACAAAACTGAAGCCAAAGTATCCCTGATGCTAATGCTGCCATCCTGCCCATAATAACATTTCAAAGCCACTGTATGTGCTTTTTAGTTCAGCCCATGACCCCTCCCTAACCTCTCCTAACATTGAGAGATGGGATTTATGACCTATACTGCAGCTTACCACTAGGGGGAAATCGAGATGTTTTAACTTTCCTTTAAAGGAGCTGTCATACCACCCATCTATATTTAAGTTAACGGCATTAATCAGCACTGATGTCAACAAAATAATGGTTGGTGTGCTGAAGTTAAAGCTCTGCTCAACAGTTACAATATTTTGCATCTGTCATTCCAACACAACCAAAAAAAAATCCTGGAGTGTGTTTGATTTCATTTGTTGGAAACAGTGCTGTTTGTTTTCATTGGACTGTGTGACCATCTAACATGACCATCTGGACATCTTTAAAGAGAACTTATGTATTGGAATGATTAATGACGTCCATGTTTTTTCAGGCCAGTCATTTGGAGACAGAGACTATCTCCTATGAAGAAAAAGAGCAGCAACTTGTCAATGACTGTGTCAAAGAGCTACGTGAGTATTGGACTGACTCACATTATGCTCAGCGTTGTATCTGCCATCTGCTCTGACCCTCCCTGAGGGCAGTAAAGCCGGTTTTTATTCTCCTGTTTGATGATCACCTGTTGATGCTTCCAGGTAATTCCAACCTGCAGATTTCTTCCCTGGCTGAAGAGCTGGCCAGGAAGTCTGACGACGCCTCCCGTCAGCAGGAGGAGATCACACACCTCCTCTCTCAGATAGTCGACCTTCAGAAGAAAGCCAAGCTGGTACGAGACACCTGTTATCTCACATACAGATAATGTTAAACAACTGCTGCATATTTGCCTTATGAGTTCCTGTATGCAGTGCAAAGTAACAGAGACTGAGTGCAATTGATAAAGTGTTTTTCATATCTGAAGTCCTATTTTGTGTGGCATGTTTTTAGTACGCAGTGGAGAATGAGGAGCTGACTCAGCACTTAGGTGCAGCCAAGGACGCCCAGCGACAGCTCACTGCTGAGGTGAGGCCATCCATAACCTGCTGACTGTGGCTTCATCATTGTGTTTTCAATGGTGGCGACTTTCACCAAGAGATCACTGCTAGAAAAGCTGGACTGGGACAAAATCCTGGGTCTTAGTGGTGCTTTGAAGACATAATCCCATGAAGGGTATTTTATAGTTATTTAGCATTAAATCTTTGAGCTTCTATCTATAATATCAATATAATCCCATAGTCTTACTCACCTTATTTGCCGTCCAAATTGATTTCTCAGTCGTTTCAAACCTTAAAATATAGTTGTAATGGATAAGAATCATAATAGTTCAGTATCAGATTAAAAAAAAAATGTTCCACCTCCCCAAATTCATTGAGAATCTATTTATTTATTGGTTATGTATTCCACTGACAGAAAGACAGACATGTCCAAAAAATAACCTCCACACCAGGTAAAAACTATATTACAAGGTGCTTTTAACATATGAAAACAAAAATGTGTGCAGTTTGTTTACACAGAATAGTTACAAAATAGGTTTTTTTTTTTTAATGTCTTCCCGCCCTGCTCTTTTGTTTCTCTTCCTCCAGTTGCGAGAGTTACAGGATAAATATGCAGAGTGCATGGAGATGCTTCATGAGGCTCAGGAGGAGCTGAAGAACCTGAGAAATAAAACTCTACCACTCAACACGTCAAGGCGTTTCCATTCTCTGGGTCTGTTCCCCATGGTGAGCTCATATTCCTAAACTTGTCAGTCAGCATCAGAGGCTGTCCCCCGCTACAGGATCCTTATACATTTTCTGGTCTCCTTTCTAGGACTCTCTGGCAGCAGAAATAGAGGGCACTATGAGGAAAGAACTTCAGATGGATGATCCAGACGTAGAAGAGCAGAGGTATCAAGAGGTTCAGCTTAGGTTCAGCTTTGTCAAGGTGGATGCATTTAAACCCTCAATCTGATAACATGATGACGTTTCTCCAGACTGCAGCCGAAACGAGTCTTCCAGACAGTGAAGAACCTGAACCTGATGCGCCAGCAGCGTTCATCGCTTGCCCCTTCCCCCCTCAACATCCCAGGCTCCAATCAGACATCATGCCTCACCTCAGCACGCTCCAGCAGGGTGGGCACGCCGCGCTCCAGCTCCATATATGGTAGCGACATGGGCAGTGGGATCATCCTGGACAACAGGACCAGCAGTATCCTGGAGGGTCCAGATGACGGGTACAGACAGATTAACTTTGCAACTCACTTTTAGATTTTTATGCTTTAGTGTTTTCCTCTTTTTTTTTTTTTTTTTTTTTTTTTGTTTATTTATTTTTTTGGTTTTGATTTTCTACCTAATTTTTACTATTAACTAAGCAGAGGCCATTCACTTTGGTAATGCTTATGTGTTGCTGTGTTTTTTGGTAACCGTAGTACTTCTTATTGTGTTTCTATGATTTGTGGTAAATGTTTTGGTGCTTAGTAACTAACTCTGTCCATAGTTTATTGTTTTAGTTATAAGCTCCAGCTTTTTAAATGAACCAACAGGGCTTTTCAAAATTAAAAAATGTAGAGATAAGCATTTTGCTTCCAAAAAAAAAAAAAAAAAAATCAGCAATGAAGCCCAGCAATGTCAATTTTCTTGCACTCTACAGGTCAGAGGACTCTAACAAGCGGCCCCCTGGCACCCCAGGGACCCCAGGTAGCAAGGACCTGCAGGCAGCCCTGCGGCGTCTGTCCCTCCGCCGTGACAACTACCTCTCGGAAAAACGCTTCTTCGAGGAGGAGAGGGAGAGAAAGCTGGCTTACCTGGCCAAAGAGGAAGAAAAGGGTGGTGGGGAGAGTAGCGGAGACCCGGGGACACCGACGGAGAGCCTGCTGTCACTGTGCTCCCATCCGTCCCTTGGAAGCATGTGGTCTGGATACTCATTCACTGCAAGATCCTACCTGCCGGAGAAGCTTCAAATTGTAAAGCCACTAGAAGGTGATTATTCCTCTCAGAGACACAAGTCCTCTAATCCTCAGAATGTTGTGCACAATGAAAATGAGGCTTTTCAGAAACCTCAACAGAATCAAAGCCAAAGTAATTCAAATTGTATATTACTCTACACTCCGAACAGTTACGCTCAGTTGAGTCAGATCCTACAACAGAACCAAAGGCAAGCTCTTCAGAACCAGCAGCACAATCAATATCTGATTTTTCAGAACTATAGTCCATCAAAACTCTGTCCGGGTGCCTCACAGGGTCCTAAGACCCAGCACAGTAGATCCAGTTTGTTGGAGCTGAGTAGCCCACTGAGCTCACAGCCTCATCTCAGAGCTCCGCTGGCTTTAGTCGCAGGCCTGTTGGAGATGTTGGAACAACAGGAGGGCAGTTTAAATCTGCAGCACTCCTTTTACTTCAGACACACGAGGGCACGCTGCTGGTTTGAAGTGTAGCTTACCAGACAGCCTGCTGCTTGTTAAAGAGCATATAGTCTGTCAAAAGCCATAAACACCCCTTAAGATTACAAATGGTGAGCACTTTACTTTTTGCAGTGGCTGAGTCAGTTTGTGATGATTTAAGTAGCATTTTTTAACACAAAGCTTTTTTATGCCTTGTTTTTTAAATAAAGGTTCTTTATCAAATTAATATTTATTCCTATTCTGTAATGGTTGTGGAGTTTAAAGAGTTGAAAAGTTAGTGTATTTACTCTCAAATATGTATCCATAAAATGTTACTGTTGTAGATACAGAGCAAATTGTAGCAGATAAGCTCAGGGGAGAAAAAAGTGTTGTGACATTAGTGTGTAGGTCAAACAAGCAACTACAGCCTGTACACATGCTATATACAGGCTTAAAGACGTTCATCACTTTTTCTCACTCTTTGTCCTTCTCAAATGGATATGATTTATCACAGAGGTACTTTTTATTCTTTTGCACCATCTAGTGTTCAAACTCAGTTGCACTACCTGCATAGTATTACTGTAAAGGTTATCTTGCCATCAAATATTGTGCCTTAAATAAAAGACAAAAACATAAGCACACAGAATGAAATGAAACATATTCTTAAGCTTTTCAGAAAAAGACTAAAACAATGGCAATGTTAAATTTCAAGTCTAATAATGGTTGGTCAAGGTGTAACAGGTATTATAGGAAATCTCAGATTTTTGTTATTTCTAGGTTGCCTCAGATTTGCATGTGAGTGTTTTACCTTCACAATTATGTCATATACAAAAAAAACTGTTAAGTGATCCCTGTATCCCTTATCAGGGAAGCAGTTCAGAAGTTAAAAAATATTCTGGATTTTTCTGGATTTGATTCTGGATTCTTGATGTATGACACTTCAGTGTAGAGACAGATCTTTCTGCTACATTAGTGCCATACTACTGTACATCCTGCCCATCCCTCTAACTCCTCCTTTGTTCAACTTCTTCATTTTGGCTTTGTCTTTTTTTTTGCACTTTAAATCTTTTTCTGTTCAACTTTTCTGTTTTCTTTCTTGACAATTTTGTGAATAAAATCTTCCTACTTTTCTCACCTTCCTTTTTCTCTCCTTTTTGTGTTTGTCTTGTGAGTTTATATACTGACATGACTTAAAAGGACCTCCATGTTCAAACTCATAATGAAGAAAACAACCATTCACTGGGCTTGGAATAAAACCAGTTTACATGATGCAAGGCCACAATATAAACAGAAAGACATTGCCAGTAAACATCTTAAATATGATTTGATCTACTATTCAGCATTTATGTTTGAAAATTGCGTTAGCTGAACAGTATGACAACTTCCATGTTGCTCTGTTTTAAGATGCAGCATATTAGGCTGTAATATTGCAAAGCTTAAAGAGGTTAGTGAGACATCAACCCATTCAAGCTGGATTGATTTGGGCCAGCAGTATTAAGTTCCAGAAAGCAGACCTGTTATTGAGAATAGCAGTGTGCCTGTGGTCTCCCTTCCTGACCTACTGTGAGTTGGCATGCTAAGCTGAACTGAAACACTACACACTAAAGATTAGCATTTAAATTGAACCTGAAGTACTATGAATTAATTTTAATATAATTTGACCAATAACAGCCTTTAAGTCATTATTTGAAGTTTCATTGATCATTTTCAACAAGCAGCTCCTGTAATTAACACCATCACTATCAAAGCGTCCTTAAAGTAACAATAAACAGGCCTTTTAGTAAGCTTTAGGTTACAGTTGGATGAGATGCGATTTAACAGAAAGCACATTAAGAAAATTCCAGTAAACATGAGTGTTTCTCCTACTTTTTCTCTCCAGGCTCTGCTACTCTCCATGCATGGCAGCAGTTGGCTCAACCCCACATGGGTGCTCTCCTGGATCATCGGCCTGGCGTGGTCACAAAGGGCTTCCGCACTTTAGCGCACGAGCAGGAACAGGAAGACGGCTGGCAACTGGACCAACCAGAGGAGGACGAACTTTCATGTGACTCATTCACTGGCTTGTCAGGAGAGAGCCCTGCTCTCATGGATCTGCCTCGCTCTACCTCTTCACCTTCTGTCTGCCTCAACAAAAAAGGAGAGCTCAGTGACACTAGCCAATCAGAAACACTGCAAGGAGACATGTGCCGAGCTGGAGAGGCAACTGAAGTACAAGATGGACATGTTGCAAACATGCCAGTTCCCTTCTCCAGACCCTCCCCTTCTTTTTCCCCCCTCCCTTCTTCTTCAGAGATGAATGGGCATGTGGACCTCATGGAGCTCCAGGCCTTAAAGGCTGCAACAGTGGACCATATGTCTGGTGAGGGAGCACTTAGCTGAGGTCACTGCACTGCATCCACCATCCCTTGTAACCCTGGAGCATGGGGATAAAGGGGAAGGGGGTGAAGATGAGGGGTGGGAAGGGGAGGGATTAGGGAAGGCATTCACAGGACACCTCATAACCCCAGCGTGACGTCCATTCCTGCACAATCACCCCCATGTGCACACACCTGCACACCTACCCGTCCCAACGGCAGTCCATATGTGTGCAGTCATCGAACCTCATCAGAACAGAGTACATGTTTTGTTTATTTTTGTTCTTTAAGTAACTTCAGTTTACATCTTCCTTCTCGGTTTGCACATCTTCCTTCACTGCCACATTTCGCCTTCCCCCTTTTTCAGCCAATCACACTGCTTATCCTCTTCAACACATCTCTCATGTCTTTGACTTCAGGGTGTCTTTTATTATTTCAATGTAATTTTGGTTCAGAAATTATTTTTGGCAAGAACCTTTCCCGGCAGTCCACACTCACTGAAACACCCATGTATCACACACACAAATGCACACAGAAATATCATGGGTTGGGTCCAGTATGAGGGCATGGACTTGTGTATCGGGTGTTATTAGTGCAGCTGTCCGAGTCACATGAACACATGACACCCACGGCTGGTTAATATTGGAGTTGACCTGTAGCTTTGTACACACATGTATGATATGATCTTTAGTTATGACTCGCAAGCAAAAATAAACATCGAAGGGATAACATGTTACAGTGAAAAACCCTTTTGCCAACACCCCACCCTCTTCTTCTGAAAAAAGGGAAGTTTTTATCAACACTCATCAAAAGGGTGAAACATGTTTACCTTCAAAGTTAACCAGTAAATCTCTTTGATGACTGAATTTGATTTATGAACTTGATTATAAAGTGGGTATTTGATGATTTTTTTCCCCCTGAATTATCAGGTCATTTCTTCTTCATCAACACACCCTGTCATCACTTTAATATCTCATTGATGAGGGGGCTAATATGCTGGTGCTTTTGCTTTGGGCTCACTGTAAACTATCATGGCTTATTTTTCCTCAACTTTGTTTTGTTTTTTCGCAGTGTTATGTGTTATATTTTGTCTTAGTGCTTACATCCATATCTGTTCTATTCTCCTTTTTCCCACCTTCTCCTCTCCTCTAGTTAATTTCCCAGGAAAGTGTATGTCCCATACTAGCTCTACATACACCTTCACCACCTGCAGGATCCTCCACCCCTCGGATCAGCTGACCTCTGTGTCACCAAGGTAAACATCCTCAATATCTGACTTCTTTTTATACCTGCTGTATTGTGTTCACTTTTATAAATGACGGTTGGTAGCAATACTTTAAGAGCAATTGATTGTAATGTTCTGTCATGAACACAAGATGGGGTCATTTTACTGTCTGGCTTCCCTTTTTGCATTAAAGCCTTATCAAAGAGTGCAGAAAGAGCTGTTGCGGTCTCACATAAAAAACCTACTATTTAATAACTAGACTTAGTTAATATCTGACAGTGTTCCTTGGTCATGACTCAAATAGAACTGTATTGTATACTGTAAAAAAAAAATTACCTGATTCTCATCCAAGAAGCAAATCCTCATCTTGTTCCCCTCCAGCAGATTTTGAATCAGGGCTGACTTCATACTTTCTAAGCCCCCTGCTGTCTGATTGGCCTTGACAGGTCAAGTGATGAGGAAGATGACGTGGAGTTGTATCATATGGTTGTCATGGCCGGAGTACAGCAGACCCATTGAGTGCACCCACTGGGGTGCACTTGGGTGAGGCCATGCATGGGAGTGCATTCCTTAAGACTGTGGGTGTGTGAAAACCAGAATAACATCAGCAATTTACTTCTAATGTTCCCTGTTTCTAACTAACAACCCAGCTTCTGACTCAATACTGTAACTTCAATCACTGATCTAATCCAGCTCTGTCAGGATTTGAGCATGGGTGTTCATTTTTGCATTTTAATAAGAGTTTATGGTGGAAATAATCAGAGAACAAGGTTCACTTTCTAGCTTCAAAGCTTTTAACCACATCTAGCATCTTTATTCAGTGAACAAAACTGGCTCAGGTGTCATCATGTGACCCCTTTTTGGTCCTTTTGTCAATAGATAAGTGATTTTATACTGGAGGAGACTGAGATTCATGTACCCAAGAAAGCCCTGGCTTCTTACAGTTTACAAAATATGAAGACTTTACAAACCCCCAAAGCAAAAAACAGAGGCTGTCTGAACACCAGACCCCAAGAGATTTATAGCAATGACAGTGAGAGGATCATTCATATCTAAAGCCAAAGGTCTACTGTGGCAAACCCTGACACATTTCTACTTTGCCCGTGCAACCCAAGGACCAGATAAAGGATACGTGATTGCACTGAGTCAGCATTATTTGCTCAAAGACAAGAAGGTGGACTTTTCACTGTGTGCCAACTTATCATAAGGGCTCTAAAAAAATTGACATTTTGTGTGGTTAATAATCTAATACATGTATAAGCTGCAATAATAACATGTGTCCATTTCTTTCTGTCCCTTCATCCATTCTGTATCTCATGCCCCCCTCACACCCGCCTCCAACGCCTCCTGCTCCTCCTCTCTTTTTCCTTTGCTAAATCCTTCAACCTTCCTCCCCCTTCCCTGATCTTCAGCCCAGCTTCATCCTCTTGTCAGAGCAGTGCTTGCATTGGCACCTCTACCCCCATTTCCTCTCCTATACCCCTCTCTGCCCCAAATACACCCTCCTACACCCCCTGCTGCACCCCACGCCGCCTCTCCCTCTCCCTCTCACTTGCTGAATCCTCTACCAACCTTAGGGACTCAACCAAAACCACCAGCACTTCTCTAGGCCTGGTGCGCCTCCTGCTGGAGCGTGGGATTTCTGCCTCGGTGTATGACCCCCGCAGCTGGGACCGAGGGTTGGATGCTAGTGGAGCATCAACACCTGTTGGAGGAGCACAAGTGCAGAGGAGCAACAATGAACCTGAAGAGACTGAACCCAGACCATTAAGGAAACGCCCAGACACCCTCTTCCTCCAGCCCTCAACCCCGCCCAACTCCCCTCGTTCCAAATCTGCCTCCTCCATCAGCACCCGCCCAGTTTTTCAGTTCAGTCCTTCCAATGATGACCAGCCATTTAATGACCCCTTCCTTGCCTCTAAACCAGCTTGTACCATTCTGAGGGAGGTGCTTGGGGAGGCAGAAAGGGAGCGAGAGGGGCAAACTGATGATGACAGCCAAACAGAGATGCTAAAACTACGACTTGTGGACAAACTGAAATGTTTCCACACTCTCCCCCGTCATGCTGCCTCTTCTTCATCCGGGAATACTCTGTTAGCCCCCTTTGGATCTACTGGACTAGGGAACAGTGCATTGGGAGGGGGACTTCCAGGTTTGAATGCAGGGCTGAGGAGGAATCGAAGCTACCCTGCAATGGTAGGAGCCAGCATGGCCATGAAAGACCCTGGAGGCCCCCCCAGCACAGAAATACTCATTTCACATACAATGCAAACCCCTCATAGCCAAACCAGTGTGCAGCCACAGGAAAAAGTCAAAATGCTAGCAAATCACACATTAGTCACAAAGGCCATTCACATACCACAGACATTACATGCACTGGAAACAGTCACACCAGAGACCATAATACAGAGACACACCAGGCCAAACGATGAACTGCAGGATTTAAAAAGCTCTGACCAACACAACGATGATGTAACTGGGGCATAATGGGAAATAGAGTGTATCAGCCTAAATTATAAGACACACAATATGATTACATACGTATGAAAGAGTGCACACATACAAATTTCTTTACAAAAACCAAATACCCTACATAAACTACCTACATCCCTCAGCTGTCCCCCACACTGATGAACCATTCAGTCCATCTACAGACTCAAACAGTCACTCATCCTTCCCAACCAGAATCCAGTTATTCAATCAATATGTCTGATCAAAAGAATTGAAATGGTGGTGAATAATCTGGTAGTAAGCGACACTGTCAACACTGTGTTGAACTCATACTGTGTGACCAGACTAATGATGATGAAGTATGTTGCCTTCCTCCATGGCCATTGTAACTGTATGTATATTGTATAAGTTGTATATGCAATATGCTGTGGTTGCTTGTAGCCTTTAAGTCAGTGCAAGAATCTCCAGACCATAATAAAAGAATCATCTGTTGATAGGACACAGTGTAAAGTGGTCTGTCTGTGGTATGAGCTGGATAGAGAGAAAAATTGTCAAAACATACCAGAAGAGAAAAAGTGATTCTCTCTCATTTGTGATACTACTGCCATAGTAATGCTGGCCGCTAGTCCTGAACAGGGCTTGCATACTGGCAAAGCCTATATTTAGCTAAAAGGTTTAAAAACAAATCTTTTGTTTTCTGCACTATAATTTTAATTTAATGTGTCAACACATTAACAGTATATTTGCCTACTTTGTTTCATCCAAAGTGCACAACAATGTTATCTTACATTCTGGCCACCGTGGTATTCATAAGCCTTTACTTGTTTGTGTTTGCATTGTTTTGCACTTGAGTCATATAGATATTCATGTCTTGGGACTAGAGATCATTTTCAACCCATATTTTTTTTCTCATCCTCTATGTTTATGTAATCTGTTTCTTTTTTTTTTTCCAAAAATTATCCCAATTGTGGCTTTAATGTGTCATCCTGCTGTGACTTACTGTTCTTTCGTGCCTAAAACAGCTAACATACTGTATCTCATTAGAGTATTATTTGAATAATTTGACTACTTTACTATTTTGATTCAGTAGAGAGAGTAAATGAGAATAATAGTGCAAATTTATATGTTTGCATCTGAGCCTGCTGAGGGTCCCCACACATGCTCGTTCGTGTCTGTGTCTATTTATGGCTGTTTTTTTTGTTTTTTTTTCCTGCCTCCTAATGAGTTTGGGTTGAGCATCCCCTTCAATTATAATCCACTGGGGACGTGTAGCACATAAACAGTCATACAGATACCTGTAAAACATGCTGACTATAGGAAACAGAGAGCAGATCTGCAGAAAACTTTTTTTTTCCATCCTGAAGCATTTCCATACTCATCTATTCAGTAACAAAAAATGAGAAGACTATGAGGTATTTATATCAGTTGAAAAAGAACCATAACATCCTAATCCATAAAAGCTGATGGAAGCTGTAACATAAGAGAGTAAGATCTGCTACAGACTTAAAAGTGCTTAAAACCAAAGTAACATTTTAACAGGGGCATGTGGGACCATAATGACACAGAAATGAAGCAATCTGTTTGTGGAACAGAACATAATCAGACCTACTATTTTCTTAATGTTGCCACTGTAAATTTGGATCATGCTTACGTGCTGACACTGTATTCATTTATTTTGTCAAAATCAAGTGGAAAAAATATCAATATTGGGCATCATGACACATGTGTGTTTCTGAATGTAGCTGTGACATTGGGGTGACTTTAGTGCTGGTTGTAAGAGCAAGAGACTGAGCTTTTAATCACAGTTTGTTGCTGGAGGGAAGTTTTTAGTATCACTGACCCAGTTCCAGTGTCCTCCATAAGAAAAACTCATCAACTTTCTGTTTATACTGTATATAAACATGAAACGCCGCTTGCTGGCTGAATTGATTCCACTTGTGTCACTTGTTCCTCATACAAGTGAAGTGTGAAGTGGGACACTGGGTCTGGGCCACTGATCACCAGTCTGACTGACAGTGAATGAATGGAAATGACTGGCTCTGATGCTGGCAGTGATCTGATGAAATCCTTAATGATTAAGGGATTAAACTAGCAATGTTACTGAGTTTGAGATTAATAATCTTTAAATATATTTATTAAATACTCTGGATTATGAGAAGCACGCATATAACTGAATGTCCATCGGACATGTTTGAATGAAGGATGTTTGTAGATTGTATTTATATTTTTAATTGTCAGCCACTTTGGGTCATTTTTCATTAGACAGTCATGTTTCGATGATTAAATAATAAACATTTCTCTGGCTTCATAGAAACACTTTCATTTCAAACCACTTCCTCTTTACAGTTACAGTCATAGAACAGGGAGGGAAAAAAACAATTTCAATATTAAGTATTAAACAATGATACCAAGTGCTCAGACTGAAGTGACCAGGAGTTTGTGTGTGCTTGTTTTTCTGTGTCAACTGAATCATCTGAATGTAAGTTATGACAAACAGTCCTGCTGTAGGGCCATATATTTATGTACAGTATGTTGATTTATCTTGATCAGTTTGTGTTAACCTCGGAAGGGGAACTATTATTACGTTGTAAATGTATGCAACACATATAGTCCTGCTAACTTTTTTTGTTTAAATGAACTGTAACGGTAGAAGGAAAATACAGGGATTTAAGTTGTTCATTTTTAGTAAAGAGGGAAAGAAAATTTTCTGTTCAGGGACTGAAGTGTTCTATTCTACAGAACAGCCTGTACTGTCAATAAAAAACATACATAAACACTGACTTGTTTGTTTTTTTCAGCGATAAATAATGCAGTCATTTTCTTGAGTCCAACTTTTATGAGGACCTTTTTATTGATTAAAACTTCTTGTTTAAGAATGTTGGGATGAGAATCAGCACCTCCAAATCCGAGTCCATGGTTCTCAGCCGGAAAAGGGTGGAGTGTCCTCTCCGGGTCG
>JAPZDZ010000025.1:17702740-17720950 GCA_029783805.1 Acanthurus tennentii | reverse complement strand
CTTGGGGTTTGGAGACCTCAGACATACACAGAGTGAATATCCTAACTCTTGGATCTACGGAGGCTTTTCCAAACACTCAAGCTGATCAAAAACATTTGATTGTCCTCAACTGGAGTTTCATCCGATAAATTTTGAGCATTGCTTTGGGCGGAGGAAGTTGACCGACTTGGCTGACTGAGTGTTATAGCCTTTTAAAAGATTACAGGATCTTCTGAGGACTTATTGGCTATCTTGTGTAAGTGTGTACGTCTGCAGTATGTTGATGAGAGGAGGGCATCAAAGCAGACTAGCATCCTGTGGGCAGCCCAGGGCAGGACCAGTGGGCACAAGGCGGCAGCGAGGTGGGTGTCCTGGAGCAGGCACCACACCGTCTGCCGCAATAGATACACACAGGCCAATGCACACACACACTCGATCCCCCTCCTGGGCACAAAAGGCCACCATGTAATTGAACTAGTGTCAGAACTCAGGGGACAGAGAGAAGGGAGGGACACAAACACAAACACACTGAGAGGAGATATTCTACAGAATTGACTGACTTAACTTGAAAACTAATCTTACATTCACAATGTTGTGTACAACAAAAACAATGACAGAGGAGTGTGCACGAACACACTAGAGTGGTTTTAGTCAAAGTAATGATGGGATGCATAAGCAATATTTGATTTAAAACTTTTTTTGTGACACTCAGTGATATTCATAAACCAAGAATAAGAGAGAAGCGCTTTTTTCAAATGAATTGATAGCACAGATCAATGAGAGCATTAGCACGGGTCATGTTTCTCACAACAGATTTTTCAGCATCATTCTGATAGTATTTAAAGCATGTAAATTCACAATTTAACTTTAACTTCTCATTGTGTTGTCATGTTAAATCTACTCTACTTGCTGGTGGAAATGATTGACTAATAAATTAAATAAATTGTTCTCTGCATGTGATGATATAGTGCATTATTGTAACAGTGCACTCCTTAATGAGAGAACAGCAACAAAAGAGTACGAAAACAGAATCTGTTTGTTTGATTTTACAGGTATTTAGTTCAATTACTGATTGGATATATTTGAAAGTAAAAATCTGCTGATTTATTTACAAGGTATAATTTTTCAGTTGTGTAGTAATGCATCGACATGGCCCTAACAAATGTGGAAGCTGTATAAATTTCATCATAAAATCATTTATAAAGCAAAGTAAATGTTTTATAAATATTTTTTATATTATGCGCCCTCACCAGAGCAACCAAGGCCGAGGTTAGGCTCTCCATGATAGCAAGCGGGCAGGAGGATAGCTCACAGCACCAACAGACATTTAAGGACAGACACAGAACTTTGGTATGAAATACTGTTACCTCAAGGAGAATAGAGCTCAATGTGAGTTAGTTAGGTTATGTTCTAATACCCAATAAGATCCTAAAGGTGTACAGCTCTACCTTATTTGGACATGTATTTTAGGACTTGTGACCTGAGGAAACAAAGACTTATACACCTTACACACACAGGACAGCTTCAGATTTGTGGTGCTGATCTCCTTGATTTCAAGTTTGACGATAAATGCTTCTGTGTAAGACATCTGTCACCTCCTGACATTGACATTTCTCCAGCTCATCTTTGACCAGATTTTTCATCACACTGTGAACCACCTGGAAGCTCCTCACATTAAATTTCAGTCAGCAGCTATAATAAGCTGAGAAATAATTGATTACACTAAATGAACTTTTAATCACTATGTAAAACATTTAATTGAAATAATACCAAATCAAGATCAATGGGAAATTTGACTTATTTTACTTGACTTTATGCAGGTTATAAGTAACAAAACTAACATGAAACTACCATGAAATTAATGCTACAAAGACATATACGCTGGTGTCTTGAATAATTCTACAATATTTCAGCTGTAAGTGATTCCAATCTTAATGTTTGGGATACAACACAGATTTTTGATTTCTGGTATCAATCTGTTGTCTTACAGCTGGCTGCTTTTTGACCCTTAAAATAAAGATGACCTTTTTACAGTCTTAATTTAAGTTTAAATGTGCTGTTAAAACCTGCAACATTTTCACTTACCAAAGTCTACAAAGACTCTATAAACAAAGCTGCATCATTACTCTAACTTTTGCTTGTGCGTGTCTGTCAGTCCACATCTGCCTGTCTGTCTTTGTCCTGGTCTCTCTATGAGAGCCTGTTTCTCTATTTTGCCTACAGACACAGTGATGATATTTGGCTGCCATCTATTGGTTGGATTCAATAAATTTCAAGTAAATAAGTAATGCACTGCAACATTTGTTTAAGTATTAGCTGGATTATGTTTTCTATAATAAACATTTGACCTTAAATAACTCCTGCCAAGATGCCTTTTTTCCCACTGGGAGAGGACATGTCTCTCTGGCTCTTTGTGCCTCTGTCTTTGTTGTGGTTCGCAGGGTGGGGACACATTTGGCAACAGTCACCCTCAGGTGTGTTTGGTAAGCACAGACAACATCCTGAGCAACAGCTCTGCTTTATTGCCAAATTTAGGATTGGTATGTTAATATGTTTCCAAGAACACTGGAAAAATTGAACACTGTTCATGTCACAAATCTTCAGAATTGTAGGAGCACAACATTAATTTGTGATTTATTAATATTCCATAGGAATAACATCCAAAGCTGAGAAGGAATACCGTCACTGAAGTTCTTATTTTCCATATACACCAACTGGTATAAGTTACTGTTGCTTAATGTTAAAGCACCTTTGTAAAAGCTTCTTTGTAATATCAAGTTTTTGGATGAATTCCTCTACAAATAACTACACTGCTTACACATCAATCAGACAAAGAGCAGATAATCATGAAGTGAAGTTGTGTTCATGGGTTTCTAGCGTTTATTTGTCCACAAACTTCTGAGTGAAACATTTTATCCTTTAATCCAACCGAAGCAGGATCTCTTGATTTTATCTAAGATTCCTTTATCATCTCTTTGTGGCTTCTTGAGAGGCCGGTCGTGTGCACTTTACTTGTCAGTGCTTGTCTGTTGAAAACAGCTAACTATGGTATGGTTGTGTGACTAGGACTAAGCAAAACAGCTGAGAGCATGTTTGGGCTGGAAAAATTGTGGCAGACAGCCTGGAGCTTCCTTCTACTAACTATCTCATATGACTAATTACTATTGAATGTTATTAATGTTAATATCAGTTGAGTGTTGAATAATATATTAAATGGTACTTTTTTAACACTTTATAATGTTATCAAACAGTGGCAGGATTGCTTTTCTCCACTATTAGGAGGTCTGCCAATGAACAAAGCACATAGTTTGGACCACCAGCACCTACATTCATATCAAACAACTCCCACATTCATATTCCTAAATGGAAGAGAGGACTTTACTTTTCTTTGAGTAAAAGGCAAACATGCAACAAATAATAAAATTGAGATAATGAACTCAGGCATATAAAGCCGATAAAAATCTAATACTTGTGACAAAAAGCTTAAACAATTATTTCAGTAATCTTTAAATAAAAAAAAATGACTAATAATAATTAAAACCTACAACAATTATATAGTAACAATTCCAATAACAAACGTGTATACATATGTAAACAAACTAGTTAAAGCTAAACATATGTTTAAAATATCAGGACAATTTCATTAAAGTAAACAAATCATTAAAACAAACAATATGAGACAAAGTACATTTCTGTACCTTTCATCTTCTTGTGTAAAGGGATTGGCAGATTGAAAATGTTGGAAAAACTGAGTCAAAGATATCGTCGAATACTAACCAGTATCATGTTTTATTAACAAAAAACAACACAGTAAGAGACATAGTCTAGTAATTTGGCTGTTATGCTGGACATCCTGACTAAATAATTTGTTGTTAATGCCAAAAAACCAGTATGTTATATTTGTAATTTTTAATTAGTAGTTACACACTGATCAGAAACTATATTAAAAAGTACATAACAATTGTAAAGTAGGATCAGGAACCAAAACATCACTGTGCCAAAGTGACGTTATGCAGTGATATTGTGCAAACTGGGAAGAATGCATCAGTGTGTGTTATTTCTTTATTTCATAATGTGCAGCGGCAGGAAAAAAAAAAAAACCTTACCCACAGCACCAGCTGTAATAAACTCAGTTGTTGGAAGGATCAGGAGATCAGTGTTGTAGTACCACTTTCTTGTTGTCAATTTAATATAAATGACACAAACATGTCTCCTGTGATAAAATGTTTTCTATCTTGGATAAATTAAGTGACTAAATATTTATCTAACTAATAACTACCAAGAAGAAACATGTCATGTAACAATGTTCTTTAAAAAATCACAATCCCAATTAAATGACTTTAGCTCTAAAGCTAATAGTAAAACCAAAGTGGTGGTGATTGATATGCCTTGATTTAAATTCTACAGATTTCTACCTCTTTGTCTTTGGTTTGGCTATTGTTCAATCCAAATTCCATGGCAGACAGAAACTCTCGTTCTCCAGCTCTTTGCGAATGACAGATGAGAATCTTGCCAGCTGCTCTGAGCTGAAATGGTTTTTCCAGTCTCCTGAAATTCCTGACATTAACACAACACACAGGCACATAAATGTTTGATTCCAAGAAAAAGTCTCCTGTTAAATAAAAATATAAAATAGCTGTCCACTAACATGGCTGATCACAACTCACTTTTAATAACCCAATATGAACTCCCATATCATAGTAAACTGTCTTGATCAGCTTCAACCAGATTCCCATTTAATTTCAGAGATTTCACATTTCAGTACAATTCAAAGCAAACAAACAAAAGAAACTGCCAAAAGACGCATATAGCCTCACCTTTCCTGAGGAATGGAGATTTCTCATTGTCCATATATTGCTTAGGGACCAGGCTGAAGTTGGACATGCTGTTGACCTTCATGCTCTTGAAGGAGCAATGCTCTGCTATCTTCTGGATGACTTCCTCACTCAGATTACTACCCAGGAAGTCTGACATCTTCCTTAGAACTGCAGGAAAGTCCTAAAAGAGGGACACATGGACACATTGTCATAAAGTAATCTGAATGACAGATTGTTCTGCCAGTGTCCGTTTGTCTGTCTGTGAAACCTGTCTCTGGTATCTGCACTCTGTCAACTTAGTCTGGACTGTCTACTTGCCATGTTTCATACCTCTTTAGCCTCAAAACTCAAGCTTGCCTGGTGATATTTCTACATTTTTAGGAGAGGGGTCAGTTGTGTTACTCTTGATGATGATCTTAACATGAGTTTACGGAAAGATGGAAAAGCCAATCACAGCCTGTTTTGCAATATACAGTAGTAATTAAATCTGAGGTCACTGATGACTTTCCCATGCTATGTTAGGATTAGGTAACAGCAACAATTCACTTCATCTAACCAGTAAAGCCTGGTTTACCTGAAGGCCTTTAAATGCAGTTAGTGAGTAGGATTTGTAAGTCGGGTTTGGAAACAACATTCCAACTTGGCCTCTGCTCCCCAGCTCAAAGGCTCCTCTTGGATGTATGTTTTTTTCACGATCTGGCACCTGGTTGTCTACACTTTTAAAGAGTCCTCCCATCACTGTATGCATGCTCTTATTGGCTGGTGTCTACACACCCACACAGCTACATATTTCTGCCATTTGTAAGTTTTAAGTGATGTTAAGAGTCAAACAGAAACTCTGCTTTTTAGTTTGGAGTTTTTGTTTATTTTTACCTCAATCATTTCCTCATATGTGGTGAACATTATTCTGTCTCCCAGCCCTGAGTTTTTCCAGCTCTTCACATGGTCCGTCCATTTTCCAAATAGCACTGTGGACAACAACACAAACAATGGACAACATGTGAACAACCACTTATCTACTTTGGCAACACTAAAGCACACAGATTTCTTTGTCCTTCACCATCCAAAGTCTGTTCACATGGTAATATCCAAAATGCAGAGTCATTCTTCAGCTTAATTTAATTTTCTATGTGTAATGTGAATTCTGACCTCTTCCCTCCAGGAATTTGTCAATGAACTCATCAAAGGTTCCTGGATCCTGAAGGAAAGTGGCCATCTGGTGGAAGTAGTATGAAGACACAATGACGTCCTTGGGGTTCCTCATGACATAGATAACCTACGACAGTTTAGACAGTAACAGATAAAATGTCATGAATGCAAAATCTAATTCCCAAAGAAAATCTTGGTCGAGTAAAATTCCACCTATTCTAGCTTAACTCAAAATGCACCACTCTCTCACACATGTGCCGTGTGAGAGAGTGGTGCATTTCACCCTGAACTTCTGTAAGTAGGCGTCACCTGAAGGAGCTGTGAAAACATGAATGTTACACTCAATTTGACTTAACAGCCTTTACCCTAGAAAAAAAAAAATTGAGCCCATGCATGAATGGATCCGGTTGTTATTGGGAGAATTCACAGCGAGTGAGAGTGTCATTGATATTGATGATGCCTAAACTTTACAGAGTATTCCCAGTAGGTAAAAAGGTGTCCCTTCTCCTATGGAAATACCTGTGTCGGCTGTCCTACTATTGAAAATTTAGTCAGAAAAGAGCATATGGACCAACCAGTTGACCAGCTGACCAGAGGGTGTCGGCACTCGCTTTCTCATGTAATATTATTTCATTTAACTATGTCATTGATGACATACTTGCAGAGAAGGGAATCAATTACCTTGGCTTTGGAAGAGTGGAAAGATGGGGGCATGAGATGGTAAGGAAAATGTGAGACAAAAGCTCGAGGAGAAGTCAGCTGATCCACAACTTTTTCTAATCTTTCCTCCTCCAACCACGGCACCCTGTCCCAGTTAGGGATGGTGTGGATCGGTGTCAAATCTCCTCCATTCAGCACCAGTGGGAGGATCTCCTGCATCCAGGTTGTACCTGTACAAAAGAAAAGTAATGATAAACAAGATTGTGGCGTGTAAAAATGTCAACAATAAGAAAAAGACAGCAACAGAGTGCTAAAGGAACACTAGGCGTCTTTTAGGTCTGCCACTGTGGGTCCCCCTTCAGGCCAATCTGAAAAAACTGCCCCTGCCAACAATCCCTACTTGTGTCATGTTCATCCGTCTCAATCTGCAGTGTGAAAAGAGATAAACATCAGAGATGATAAAGTCTGCTGAAAGGCAGAACTGATTGCAGTGATGTGTATGTATACTTCATGCAGTGATGCATCAGAATAAGAAAACTAGCCCTGGCATTTCTGAAATTCCGTGGCTCAAACTAAATAATAACCCCTTTTTCTAACAACATTGACCATAGAGGCTCCCACATTACCAAGTATTTAAGTAACATGCCTGTTTTTACCAACCGTCATAAACATAACACCATAACTTTTTCGTTTTTCCACACAGAACTCTCAAACCTCTGCTGTGATAGAGAGCAAAAACCCTTTCACATTTCATCTTTGTGAGAATAAGAAAAAAATCAACGACCTGTCCTAACCTGTTAACCACGTGTCAAGAATGTAATTTTTAATAGTTTGTTCATGAAAGCATTTATTGACATCAAACCCCTTTGTCTAAGACATCCTCTCACATCTTACAGGGCTATTAGTTTGCCGAATAGCTCTCAGGAAAGCCCTTAACATCATTGCAAAATATAGCAATATTATTATGGTTCAATAGCTTGCTCAAATATGAATAATACTGACATTAAATCACCCTATATGTGTCTCGGACATCCTGTCACACTTTGACAGCTATGGGCTTCCTCTGCCGCTTCACACATGTATAACATTAAAAACTTGCTTATGATTTTAGTCTAAAATAATCAGATGTAATTAACTTATTTCAGCCACTAATGCCTTATGTCAACCCGTTTGTGTTATTCTTACAAATTAATAAACAAACACTTTTGAGCAGCCTTCTCCCAGTAATTAAGAGTTCCATTTTCATTGCCTTTCATCAGAGGACAATACAAGTTTTGGGTACTGTTGCCTTGCCAACCTTATGCTTGAAACTGATTCATCCGGTTAGAGGTAAAACAAATTCTTGGTTGTGTTAGTAAACAGGGTATCCCACAAAGACATTCAGTTACTTCCGCGCTTAAACGTATGGCAATCTACAGTGATTTTCAGCTGATCAAAACTGCTGCCTAAATTAGCCCTTAAAAATAACACACAACTAGGAGAAATCGAGACTTTGCTGTAGAGTTCCTGAAGAAAACAGCCGCGAAAAAAAGACGACTAGCCCGGTTCCCCACGGTACGAGGCACAGCAGAGCTTTGCTTACAGTGCGGGATAGTATGTATCAAAAAACATCCCATTGTTAATATGTACTGTAATGGGAGTTAAGAGTCTTAGCAGACAGCCAGTCAGGAAGACATGGAGAGACAAATTGAGCTAGGACATTATGTAAAAAAACAAAAATTGTTACTCGGCTCAGTTTTTGGCACGATTTTCTCAAGTAAAACTTAAAACAAGATTTCTTGTATGGAAACCGACCGGACTTGGGATACGTGACAGCCACGGCGTCGTCATCTTTAAAAGTGAATTCCTGCGCGAACTTCAGGCTCTGTGCAGAGTGACACACTTTAGGAAGCAGAAGTCCATCATACTGCAGGTACTTTTCTTCAGAGGACATGATGGTCTGAGGATCTCGCGGCACTGGGAAATCAGTGCCAAATACCTTCACTGCTGCGTTCAAGTCATGTGGGACACTTATGACTGGGACAATTGTCACTGAGACAATAGGCTCACACGATCGACCAAACAAGATAACGAAATACCTTGTGCTATAATTTAATACAAATACTTCATTAGCTTCCAAAAACATGTCACACATTTCTGTTATTTAAATATTTAGATGCATATTTACTTTTTCTGTTGCATACTTAGGTTAACTAAGTATCTTACTTGTAGCTATAAGTTTGCTGCAAAGGCAAACTTTGTAATCTTCTCAATTACAGCCAACCAGAAGACCTAGACCTTTTTTGTTATTCCAAAGAACAAAATGAACCGACACACTAACAATAAACAAAACAGTAAATTGTTACAACGGCGGCTTTCCCGGAGCAACATGAATGCAGCACATCGCTACGTCCAGAGTTGTCCCGGGGTTATCTTTTTTCTTCAACTATTCAGGCAGTATATTTCTTCCCAATAAGATGCAAGCATATGTGAAAAAAGAGGGAAAAAAACTTTCACAAGTAAGAAATGCCAAAATAACCCATACAATATAAAATAAACTACCTTTACGGTGGTTTAATTAATTTTAACATCAAACAATTTAAAGAGTTTTAAGACTACCCTCATTTTAGTTTTTTTGTGGATTTCAAGAAAATGGTACAGCATTACTTTAAATAGTGTAAAAATAAAATATAAAAGTATAAATTTATCTATGATAAAAAAAATTGTCTTCATTAATCAAAATAGTGGTGTTATTACACATGTAAAACTGTGTCGCTTAAGAACTTGTTGCTCTGTAAAGTGTTTTAAGAAAAACGCTGAGGCGCTGCTAAGTTTCGCCATTGTTGCTGATCTGATAAAATCTGTTTCAAATTGCACTCTCAAAAACGTCTCCAGGTTCTCTCTTCATGCTGTTCACAAATTAGCAAACACACACCCACATACACACACATGCACACAATGACAGTAATGAGCACCCAGAAATGTTACCAGTTAAAGTTGTATAGTTATATCACAACTACAACATCGAGATTTGCCTAAACTCCATTAAGTGGCACAAAAACAAAACTTCTTTTAACCACTGTAAAAAAAAAGTGGAGGGTCTTTGAATTTCCATGAAAAATTAGGTAACTTTTCAGAAATGAGGCAAAAGCAGTTAAATTTGCTAGGTGGGCGGTAACCCTGTCTTCTGGAAGACATACACTAAAAACTGCTGTAACTGGATTTGGCTCAAAAGTAAAATTACACATATTAGAAAAACAGGCAAAAACAGATGACCAGAAATGAGCCAAAGATGGACACAACCAGAACATAGGGCTCAGAGTAGCTGGACTCTGATGACATTTTAAACAATGGGGAATCTGTTGATGGGTAGATTTTTGCCAATCTTTCATTGGAAAGATGAAGGCAATGAAGAGCTTAAAATTGAATAAGACCATGTCTTAGGATAAAGTATGAATGTTTTCGATACTATGAAGCCAAATTTCCTTAGAAATTTCATAACAAATGTCTTGTACCCATGAGGTTCTAGTTTTCAGCCACAGAGGAGGGTTTATTTACTGGATCATGTTGTATAATACTGAAATTCCTTCTTTAGTAGGACTGAGCTTCAAGCAGAATTTAATTTGGCACTGAACAGGGAGATGTGGAAATGAGGGGAAATGTTTGCTGGCAAAAGTGTGGGTCTCTAAATACCTTAAGAAATATGATTTAGGGATATAGTAGTTATTAACTGAGGTATCAAATGTGGTAAATACAGCATCAATAAAAAAGATGACGAAAAGGCAAGATCATTTCTATGTCATATTTGAAATACTGTATCAATTAATGAGGATAGAGAGAGGTGATTAGAGGACCATGGGAAAAAAATATTGGTTTCAAACAGGTTAAGACATTTCCTAAATCGGGACCATATTCTCACTGATGATTTAACAATGGGATTCTGAATGAACACAGAAGATTTAATAGGCAGAGGGGAAATTAGTAAGGAAAAAGGTGAAGATGAATGACAGGACTGCAACTCCATAAATGACCATGAGGGGCCCTTGTTTTCTTTAAATCCCACTATCTAATAAATGTTTTTAGGAAATTAGCTGCCCAATAGTAACGAGTAAAGTTAGGGAGGCCTAAGCCACCATCCAATTTTGGTGTCTTTAAATAACTCAGGAGTCCCTCACTGAGAGGGACAGAGAGCAGCCAGTGCTTGCATGATCTCTGACAGTAATGTACAACTTCAACACTGTCAATACTGGCATCCCATGTGGTCACCAACAAAGATTTTACTTAACATGTTCCTATAAACTGCCCAGTATTGCACAGAGGAGCTAACAAGATTGCACAGTCTCTTGAAATCACCAAAGAGGCAAATTGAGACTACTGAAGATTGGACTGAATCTGCTACAATCACATGAAAAGTGTGAACTACCTCTTGATTATTGCATGTTTGGTGTTTTAATGTGCATAAGAACTTCATCAAATTTAAAGATGTAGTGCAAATTGTCTCGTTCTTAGCAAAAATAACTCATAAGAATAACTGACTTAAAAAAAAATTGTGTAGTCGGTACAAAGGTGAACCAGCCAACCAGATTGGCCAATATAGAAACAACGTCAGCTGTAAAAATTTTATTGGTAGTAAAATGTAAATGTAGTGGATCTACTGAGGCATGCCTATATGCCACAAAAAGTGTAAGACTACCATTGAAGCGAAAAGTCTGCACGTGAACAATCCTAAAAGACTCAAATTGTTGCCAGCAGATAAAAATTGCTTTAGTTTTTAATGTTTGATAACTTCTAAATTGCTCATGCAATACTTAAAAAAAAAAAAAACATGGTAACTGCAGTTCCTCAGCTTTTCAGTGGTACCGCATATATCTTGTTTTGGATGGAATAGTGTTATGAAAATGACTAACTTGTGCAGGGTTAGGGTTAAGTTAATTCATTCTTAAATAAAGCAAATGTAAAAATGGACAGGGATAATAGGCGAATAGGTTAAGAATTACAAAACAAATCAAGACAGTCAAATTGCTTAAGAAAAATAAACAACAGGTAAGAGAAATGAATACACTGTACCTGACTTTGGGTAAGTCACGGAAAACACATCAGTGTCTTCCATGGAGAAATTGTGGGCAAACTCCAAGCTCCTCTTGCTATGACCTCCATAGGACAGGCTAATGCCACGGTAGTGAAAGTACAGGGTAGATGGCAGCATGATTGCACCAAGCTAGGACGGTTAAAGCTCTACAAGACTTAAAAAATGATGGTAATCTAGACGATGCTCCTTCTTCTTTCTTTCCTGACAGTAATTTGAGGAGATTCTCCTGTTCTTCCTCCCTTTGGTAGCTGACAAGGATGGTCATTGAGCCCAGATTCTTAATTCAATGTGTGTGATAACTTGCTTGTGACATGATTGTCACTCTCATTCTGATCCTGTTCAGCCACACCCCATCAATTTCATCGTGAGTCACAAGTGCAAATGTTTAATATGTCACTGGAGCCTTGTTTCTCAAGAATGTGTTGTTGATGCAACCACACACAGCAGCAACAGGCACAAGTGATGTTGTACTGAATACGAGCAGGGCTGTGATGCGGTCATAGGCACGAGGCTGCAGGCCTCGCTGACAGGTATTCGGCTCTGCCAAAACAAATAGCTCCACAAGTGGACTGAGATGTGAGTGTTGCTAGGCAACACAAGGCCTACATTATTCCAGCAAGCTAATTAAGCCTAATTTACACATTACAGGAGGCCACACCCTGCTGCTTTGATATCACATACACTTACCTGTATATTTCCATTTATTGTACAATTGTTCAAAGCCCACATTTGGTCGACTTACTGTGTTAGTTTTAATTTGCTCCCCTCCAATTTGTTGAGATTGGCTGATGATAAAATATATCCTGGTCCTAATATGTCTGGAAAGATGTGCATCTATTCGGTGCAGTTAGATAAGGTGTAGTGTTAAACTGGGTGCCAACAGTTAGTGAAATTAACGATCATTAGAACACCTGTTGGGCACAATAATACATTAGTTAATTTTCCCAGTGATGTTGTGCTGTGTATCAGCACTTATGGAGTGCCTCTTGTCCAATCAAATTACTTTGTCGGTTTAACCTAGAGCAAATCTGGAACAAATGATTGGTTTTAAGTGGGGAGAGGTGGGATATGTACATATATGTACATATATGTATAAGTGGCCGGTGTCCTCTTACATACTTAGTCTCTGATCGATCACATCAGCTTCGGCTTTATGCCAATAGCAACAGTTCTTAGAGGGCGAAACCTATATAAAAAAGATAGTTAGTTATGGATTGTAACCCCAGATTGTATGAGTATGTGATGGTTTAGTAAAGTAGTAACAAAAAGCAGGAGCTTCCTCATCCAGCTGGCATGAGATGCTCTACACTTAGGATTGAAATCTGTAGCCTCTAGATCATTAACTGTTTTGATTTACCAGTTCCAACATATCAGTGCATAAAGTGCAACATTGCTGGAAAAACATCAAGTGTGCAGGTACAGAGTGATTTCTGTTAGTCTGTTAGATTTTAAGAAAAGGTTCATGTACCCTTCATGGAAACCATTAAACAAGACACAAGGACAAGAACACATAGTTTTTAAATGCCAGAATCACAGATACTTACAATTTAACATGTTGTCATAATGCTGACTTGATTTCAGCGAAGTCATATTGTGGGCTACACTCACTTTTTTTAAAAGAATTTTTGTTAAGGTTTGATCAAAACGAGCCAGGACCCAGATGCAGAATCGTTCGAGATTTGGTTTATTGAAGCACAAAAAAACAACGAAAAACCACTTTGCGAGGAAGTAACAAAAATCACAAACTCAAAATCACCACGAGGGGCAAAAAACTCTCTAACATGAACAACTGAAATTGTCCAGGAGAAAAATACTCACTAGAGAAGCAAACTGCAAAAAGAAAACACAACTAATACAGGCACACGTAGCCGGAGGCAGGGAGATCAACTCGAGGGCAGTAACACATGAAACAGTCACGAGAACGAAATCATCTGGCACAGGAGAATGTTTAGAGCTGGCTTAAGAAGCCGGGCTGATTGCCGATTGCTGGCAGGTGAGGTTGAGGAGCCTTGCTAACCACAGCTCTGGCTGAAAGAGGGAGAAGGGGACAGGGGTTAATAAGGAAAATGACAAAATGAAATTAGAACATAAATCATAACCATGACAACTTTAAATCAATTTTACTTTAAACAGGGAAATTTTGCCAAATTTTTGTGCTAATTATCTCACAAATGAATAAATTTGAGTGGAAACACACTGAACTTTCAAGGGACTATAACATTGTATTCCAATTTGATGTGTTTCATCAGCAGGACTTTTGGAAAGAGCAGTCATTACTATTGATGCCCCTCACAATGCACTTTTACAGTCAAAGACACAGACCATCTCTGCATCTCTGCATAGATGGTGAGTGTGACAGAGATAACTGTTTGTGTTATTTACAGAGAAAATGTCTGCATTTCAGTGTGTCTTTCAAAAGTTGCAAAAAATTGCAAAACTATATATTTAATGTTACCAAGAGAATCTGAAAGGTGGCAAATCTAGCAACAAAATTCCTGAGTTGGTGTCCACTGTCCAAACGACCACATAATACACGAGGACGCTGTTCTGCATGTGCATAGTTGAAAGCAGGTAAAGTCACAGTCGCAGTGAAGTCCATTGTGGTGTTTGAATAATGAGAGCTTTGTTGGACTGGTGAGAGAGAGGAGCAGGCAGAAACTACTGTCAGAGGGTAAACAAGAGGTGTTTTGTGTGAGAAGAGCAGAGCTGACCAGTAGATACAAAAACTGTTTTTTTGTAACATCCTGATTTTTTTTTAGAACATTTTCTTTTGCACATCCTAACGGGTTTTCTTTGATGAAAAAAAGATCCTGCATGACAAGAGCAAAGTACCAGATGTAACATTTTCTGTCTGTTCCTCGATGGTTCCTTGTTACCCGGTCTTTTCTGCAGCCTCCTTCATCTTATTTGTGGGCCTCCTGCCTTGAGTTTTATGTTTAGTTGGGCTGAGTTCAGGTGACTGACATGGCTATGGAAGAATATTCCACTCCATTTCATATAGGCTTCACCTTCGTGATGCGCAGTCCTGAAGATTTCTTACCCACCATTGTGCCCCTACAGCAGCCCCTCTCAGGTCTGCCTCAGCAGTATAAATAACTTTCAGGACCTGAGATCTGCTCCCTCTTTTTCTTCAGTGTTTGCATAACGGGGTGTCCAAACTTTTTGCAAAGAGGGCCAGATTTTTGGTGAAAATGTGTGGGGGCCGACCATTCAGCCTGACATTCTTTGAACCATTAACATTAAATGCAAATGAACTGTTTCATGAAATTTTTGTTGCAAATGGCACACTTTTCATGTCTTCACACAGAACACAAATCTAAAGTTTTTTATCAAAATCACTCTGCCTTTCATATTTGAAGACCACATAAAATGAAGAAAAAGTCTGTCTGGAAAAAAAAAAACTTTCAGAAAGATTAAACATATCCCGGTTCATTTGAAACATTACATGTTATTCACTATTAAATGCTCAGTATGAACTTCTAAACATGTGAACAGGAAAATAACACTACAGTTATATTATTCAGAAGTACAAAACATTGAAGGCCATATGAATCCTTGTATTACTCGTTATCAAAAACGAGAAAGGCAGTGTTTTTCATTATTTCAATTTTAGACTGGGATCAAAAATACGAAATGGAAAAACGGGCTGCCAGACCGAATTTGACTTTAATATTTAATTTGTCGGGTTTACATGAGCCGGTTTGATTGTCAATTGAAAAACAAAAGAACAAATTATACACGGATTGAAAAGAATAAGTGCATATTCAAAACTGTGGTTTTGATCATCACCTGAAAGAAATCAGTTCACTGAGATTTTAGAATTCATTAACCCCCAAAGACTAAATAAATAATTTGCCTGTACTTATGTGAAGGGCGATACTGAGATCTCAACTCCAGTATATGGGTCAGGTCTGGCTCAAAAGCAGTGGTTTTAAGGCGCAAGATGTCAAGCAGGTGGGAGTCACTTAGTCTCGTCCACATGCGGTTCTTGTTAATGTTCATAACCGAGAATATCTTCTCGCACAAGTATGTGGAGCCAAACAAGCTCAGCATTTTCTTAGCAAATGTTCGAATCTCCTGGAACCCGCCTTTGTCCAGCTGGCGGTAAAGGTTGACAAGAGGGAGCTGTTGGTGTCGACTGGGCGTCACACTGCAGCTCAATGAGCTCCAGCTGCAGGGGGGTTTGGAGCATCATCAGGGTCCACAGAGAAAGGAGCGGAAAAAAATGTGATCTTCTTTTCATTAGCCTCAAAACCCTGAAAGCGCTGTTGAAACTCCTCAGTCAGAAATGAGATGTCTGCTGCATACCTCATCATTTGTCCACTGATATTGTTCTGCGCAAAACTGATCAAATAGCTTTTTGTACACTGTATTTTATTCTGTGGTCGACAGTGCTAGCGGGCCGGTGGAAATTTGGACACGGGCCGCACTTGGCCCGCGGGCCGGACTTTGGACACGCTGGGTCTAAAAAGCGAAGATGCAATTGTTTGTCAGCGTTCTGCCAGCACCATCCGTCTCTGCATTGCCTGCCCTGTCAGCTGCACCATGATTGATGACCTCTGTGGCTTATGTGTTAAGGACGTTTTACAGTGCGTAAATTTGACCATTCAGTTAGAGCATGTTGGTGGAGAGCCTTTGATTAGTTCATTACTACCTTGTTATGCACTGCGCGTCAAGTGCTTGTAAACTGGTGTTAATGTGTTAAATGCTTTGGACTGTCGTGGTCTAGTGGAGCAGTGATCACATCAGCTTTGCTCTTATCCCAATAGTGACGGTTTTTAGAGGGCAAAGAATGTTGTTTATGGACTGTAACTCCAGACTGTATGAGTAAAGGTGCAGCCCTGTAAGCTGCAGGCCCCAGTGTCCCACCTTCGTCCTTTCATTCTCCAAACTTTTCTCTCCCCAATCATTGTGGTACTAGTCAATCTTGGTTTCATCTGTCCAATTGGTCTTGCTGCAGAACTGGGCCGGCTTTTCACAGGTTTTCTGGTTAAATGTAATCTAGCCTTCCTGTTCTTCAGTGTTACAAGTTATTTGCACCTTGTTATTTTCTCCAAATTTAGAGTCATGAAGACGTGTCACAACAAGACATGTTGTTGGTGAACCTTTTTTTTTTTTTAATTTACTTGATGTTTGCTTTGGCCACTCTAAGAGTGGGAGTCTGATTCAGTATTTGGAATCAACTCCAGACCTTTTCTCTGCTCAAATTGCATGAAATAACAAGGGAACAGGAAACGCCTTGCCATAAAACTGCCTGTCATTATTTTTCCAATTACCTTTGAGCCCCTTAAAATGGAGGTACTATTTACAAAAATGCCTGTCATTCCTTAAGGGTAATTCAATATATTTTTTAAAACCCATTATGTTAGATCTGAAAATCTACACTTAAACCACCTCTTTTTTTTCATTTCAAATCCATCGTGGTGGGGGAAATTTTGTCCAAAACTTATGGACCTGACTGTGTACTCATCTCCACACTCAAACACATAAACACTGAACTGGGCTGACGCTCTTGTTTGACACTAAGGTGTTTTTAAAAAACTAAAACAAATTCTCTTTGTTTCCAATAACTTAAACCCTCCTGTGTTTCATCTTGTCCATCCCTTTGTCAAAACAGTCAGTTTAGGGTGTTTTCAGGCTATTCTCTCCCTCTCCCTGTATAGTCGCTCAATACTTCAATGTATCTATGCAACATCTATATGACATCCTGCCCAGCCCGACATTTATTTACATTTACATGACATTTATGCCTCAGTGCATAAAGTGCAACATTGCTGGAAAAACATCAAGTGTGCAGGTACAGAGTGATTTCTGTTAGTCTGTTAGATTTTAAGAAAAGGTTCATGTACCCTTCATGGAAACCATTAAACAAGACACAAGGACAAAAACACATAGAACTTTAATGTCAGAATCACAGATACTTAGAATTTAACATGTGGTCATAAGTGACCATAGTTTATTATAACCAGGGAAATTTTCCCACTTTCATTGTTCAACTACTTGTACTTTTTATCTAAGAAATAAATTTGAGTGAAAACACATCTAACTTTTAAGGAACTATAACATTGTGTTTCAAATTCACTTTACTGCATCATTCTAAGCATTTATGTTGGCTCATTAGACAACACAGAAAATAATTATGTATGTATAAAGTTCAATTCATTTTGTGGTCACTCTGATATAAAAAGAAAAACAATCCTTAGAAAAAAAAACAGCTTAGGTAAGCCAGTCATTCGTAAGCCTGCTGTTGAACTGCTGAACTGGTTCTGTTGAAAGCAGACAAAAGGGCTACACTGACCATGTTTCACATAGCTCATCTTTCACAGGCCTCTCAAAACGAACTGGAAGTTCTGGTTACCCCACTATTCAGTAGCTTGTTTGTTAGCCTGTTTTGTACATCAGAGCAGTCCAACTTCCCAAATATCAACAAGTATTTTTTCAGAAGTCTTCAGCTTTATGTTGTGATACTGAGTTGGCTTCTGATTTATGGAAACAATAGTTTGATCTGGACCAGAAAGACTGCTGAAGGCTTATCCA
>JAPZDZ010000025.1:17611605-17627786 GCA_029783805.1 Acanthurus tennentii | reverse complement strand
TTGGTCTGCAGAATTTACCTGGACTGAGGGGGAATGATATGGGAATAAATGTAAATGAGCTATAAAAGCATACACTTTTGCCACCTTGGAGCACTTTTTGTCTGCTTTGTAGTAATCACTTATATATTACGAGCCTAGATAGTTTGTTTTCTCTGTTTCTATCCAGGTTTTATTAAGCAGCGTGTGCCCAAAATAAAAGATCACAAATGTAAATTTCTCCTGCTTTGAGTTAAGCCTGTTCTTAGTGGCAGTGCAGCTACTTCTGTGGGCAATAATACCACAATGAGGTCCCAGTGATTCCTGATGTTTGTCAGTTAGTTGAGCCTAAAATTTGCCTACTTAAGACTACTTCAGTAATTTTAAAAGTACCACCCAGTCCTCAGTGGCTTACCATCATACAGTCCCGTGTCTTCCTCCATTGTGCAATAGGTAACTACAGAGGAGGAATAAAAAACATCAGGTAGTTTATAAATCAATGCAATAAATAAAAAAGAAAAAACAAAGGACTTTTGATCATCAGATATGAGATAGTATGAATTTTGAATAAATACTCCTTGCAATTTAAGAAAAAATAGATAGCAGTTATCCTGTGTTTGAAAAGAATGTATGTCTGTATGTATGTGTGAATGCATGCATGTGTGTGTGTGTAAGCATGTGGGCTGACCTACGGCCCAGACGGCTGCTCCAATGGCTCCCAAGGTCATCAGCATCACACACACTCCAATTACACGGCAAGGGGTTAACACACAGGTCAGAGAGATTCCCCTACTCCCTGCAGACACACATACACACAATTTTGTTCACTCAGTTGAAAGTGTGTGTGTAGAGGGACTCACATATGAACGCGTGCAGACAGGACACATGATATACAGCAGCACTCACGGCTTTGACATTATACAATGTTCCCATAAACACAGGTGGCTGAAGACAAAAGAATAAATATTACAGCAGTCAAGTGAAGGTAACTGTGCTTTTGCTAACTTTTAAATACATCCAGTGTAGAGTGCTTATAGTGATCATATCTGTAAGGTTCACATTTCTTTCCTTTCGCTTTATTGCTCTTGGAGATTTTCTAATTGATTTTCATTGTTTCAAAACCAGTACAGTTTTTCCTTCAAGCTTATTTAGGGGGCATGAGAGTATGTGACTAACCAGACATTACCAATTCACTTAATAGGAGCAGCTTAAACCAGCTGCTTATTTATTTATTTCCTTAATCCATCACCAGCAACCATAATTATTTCTGGTTGTCTGAGTAGCCTGCACAAGGTAGCCTGAGAGATGTCAAGTCGCTGTAATATGATGTTGGTTCATTTTTTTGGCATTTTTGTCAGAACATCAAAAAAAGACAGAAAACAAGAAAGAGATAGAAAAATCTCTTTTTCATGTCAATGAGCACTCAGCACCTCAGGTAGCCAGACGGTTACTGCAAGAAGATAAAGAAAAACAAAATATAAAACAGTATATACTCAGTGCTGTTTTTTCCATATGTTGTCATGTATGACAGTGCCCCAAGTGATTTTAATGTATGACAGAATAAACAAGGTAAACCAATAGTTCAGACTGCTTCTATTTAGTTTGGACTCTTAAGCCAACCTACGACAAACATGAGCAAAATGACCAGCTTCAGTTCACTGTCCCAACATGAAGGGGCACACGGCACTTTTCCTGGCACAGACAGAAAAGAACAAATGACACTGATTAGATCAATAGTCTAAAGTCTAGCTTTTCTCCACAAAGCAAGAACAAACTCTTGAGCTAGGATATGGTGCCATCATTTCATGCAAGAGCATGTATGTGCACCCTGTGGTCGTCTGCTCTGCTTTGATCGGAGTTTGTCTGCTTGTCTCTCCGAGTTCATACGTTTCTCATTGCAGACATGTCATGGACTGAAAAACAATGTGTAATTATTAATTAATCTGTTCAGGTGTGCCAGTTCAAGGGCCTGTACTGTTTGGTACTGTTTATGCTGATTCAGTGTCATGGGTAACTGGGGCACTTATGATGGCACTGAGCCATTATTAATTTCATTGGTTCAAACTGTCCTGTTCCTGCTTTGGCAGATTTGTTGTGACTTACCTTTTACTCATGTGGAAAAGAGAAGAGATTTAGAAAAATTCCAAGTACTATTGAACAAAAATAATCTTTTTATGTGAGCCGTCAGCCTGCCATGGCTACCAGTAATCATTACAGACAGCTCAGCTCACTTCACTTCTGACCATCAGCTTACATAAACCCCCGGTCATCATCATCATCAAAGTTAGATCAACAGTGCAGACAAAAGCAGGAGGCTAGGGTTACACCTCATGGCGCACACATTTTATCACATCGCAAGGCTGTAAGTCGTGACTGCAGGCAACATTTACATTTTTCATAACCTAACAAAAATAGTAATAGTAGTAGCAATTACATCTGTGTAGAGCCATTAAGAGGAATTTATTTCCCCTGTATGAATGATGAATAAGTCCATATCACAGCATTTTTAACAGCACTGTCAAAACAAACAAAGCAGGTGTTACTGATAAGAATCAAATGTATTGTCTGTTCTTGCACTGCATGTGACGGTCTGTGCTGTAATACAAAACTTTCCTTCAATGTGCCAGGAAGCAACTAGAGATATTGTAAGTATCAGAAAAAACATTCTACATGCCAAGTTTCCTTCCTGCCCCTATAACACTCTAACATGCCCTCTCACAACTCCACCTTTCTCACAAAGCCACAGTGAATAAAAACATCACACTGAAAGGTTATGGTGGAGTTTAAACCAGACCTATCATATGCAAACATATACAGGGATGGTGTTTGGTGCTGCTGGACAAAATCTTAATTAGGAAGCATATTTCATTTTATTCTTTAAACAATATAGGGTCTACAAGGATGCTGGGCTTCTGGATGCAGAGCCACAACGAGCTTTCAGAATTACAAACCATTTCTTTCCTTCCCTTTTATGCAGATTCCTTAGTTTTGTCAGAGTGACAAGGAATCAGTGTTGTACAGAAGGAGTTACACTACACTTTTTGGTCCCACAGTGACCGAATTTCCATGTTGTTATCAAGAAAGGTGATAGCTGTGGAGACCTGCTAATCCTGTGACCTTAATCTCCCTCCAGCTATCTACCCACATCTGTTCTTTCCCTCTTCACTACATCCTCTCCTTGACCAGCTCTACTTCTCTCCATACCTTTCTCTGCCTCTCTGCATCCATTTCTAATCTTCTTTTCTTTCTTTATTTGTGTTTAAAGTCTGTTCAGTTGTCCCATCTGTACCTGTCCTTTCTTTCCCCTCCTGTCCACGGGCTTCCCCTTCAAACACTCTGCAAGTATGACAATGGTGTTACTGTTCCTGGGGTTGTAAAACTGGTGTAGACACATCAGAGGAACAATTACGACAGAAATTATTTCAGTAAGGAACTAAAAGAAGTGAACATGAGTATCTAAACATGTCTAATGGACATATCATCAGAGGGACATTTCAAGACAGTGGTAATTCTCTCAAAGTATGTTTTCCAGGAAATACTCCAACATTTTGTTCACACACCTTAACTCCAGCACACACACATTGTACACACACATCTACACTGGTGCTTCCCTCTCTCCTTGTTCCCAAAATCCTTTCGTCGTCTGTCTTTCTGACTGTTTTTCCCCCAACACAACCCTGGTCACAATCACACTGCAAGACAGAACAAGCACTCTATTGTGTGCTCTTCTACCTGAGACCACATTCTCCTGTGTGCATCTGTGTCCGCATGTATGTCCGGCTGTTATTAGGAGTGGTTTTCTCTGAAATTACTGTGGTATTATGTGTTGATGAATTCACTGTAATACAAAAAGGTGACAAACGATCGCAAGGGCGGTTCACATTAGACATTATGTATTATATTAATAAGAGTAATGGTGAATGTGTTGTGTTGTGTTCAAAGATGATAACAGACTTCTCCATAGCAAGACAGAGCCATAAAACTGAATTATGTTAAGTGTATGGTTAATAAAAAAAAAAACATGCAATATTCAAGTAAATGTTTCACATTACTGTAAAATATATATCAGACTTTGAGCTCATTAACAACAAACTCAATTAATGTTCAAGAGATACAAGAGATACCTTGTTTAACAGCTAAACCGGAACAATGCATCACTGTTGTTGAACATGAGTATTTTTACAATGCAGTCAACAGTCAGGGTTGCCCCACTGTGTGATTGGATAATTTGTTGCTATGGCTTAGAAGTGTTGGGAAAATACGGCTGGCATGAGAGGTAAAAATGAATCATCGCTTACTGTCTGGGGCCCTTTCACGCAAACGAACTGAACATAAATACATGCTCTTTATTTTGGGTTATTTCTAACCTGCTCTGTGAGTCACATGAACAGCAAGAAATAGCACGATGGAAATGGTTTAGTGTGTCATCACTCTCTGGCATGCTGGGAGGTATACCCTTAAATTTGCCTTCACACTAAACACCTCTCTGCTGAGTAAAAGCAGCAGCTGTGAACCAGATGAGACATGCAGCTATTCACGCCCTCACCAAACCAACATTAAGAGAAATACAATGAACAGACTTCATATTCTGCATTAAGAAAAACTCTTCTTACTGCTAATCAAATCACCAAGTATTTAACTAAACGGTAGCATAAAATAAGGTAATTTATAGGCCTGCAGAACAGGAGGAAAGAGTGTTAGTCATGTAGTTTTATTTGATCAAACAATCCCAACTTTAACACACAACATGTAAGTACTGTCACTAGAGGTCTCTCTTTCAAAACAATAATAAATGAATGATGAAGTTTGATAACATTCTGAGTGGCATAGGATCATCTTGTTAAACAGAACAATAGAAAAGAAAATCTTACAAACTCAGGCAGATTTTAACAGATGAGGTGTGTATCAAAGTTTTATTCATGTTACATTTGATCACGTTTGCTGACTTCCTTCCTCAGTTTCTGACTGATGTTGCTACTGACGTAAGTGACAGGTGTCAAAATGAAACACACTGTCTCCTTGAATAAAATTATAGATTTCTCCTAACTTGGGTTTTGTTGGAAACATTTGGGATAATGTAATTACACAACCCAAACAAGATACAGTCATTTTAATCTGGCAATGCTACATATTTTAAGTACTACTGTATCACACTCAGTCCAGTCTCACACAGACAGACATTCATATACTGTTATGGTGACTGATCTGATATGCAAACACAGTATCTGTTATGATATCACTTTTATGACTTCTCATCATTTTTGGCTTAAAGTTAGGTATGAAAGTTAATTCTTGACCTTAAAAAACACTGGTCTGACAAAAACAAACTCAAGCTCCATGTACTAGCTTACAAGCTGACTGCATAGTCAGCATCTAATGCATTATCTTTTGTCCTCTTCCAGGCACTGACATGTGGACTTTGGGAAGCAGATTCTTAAACTTCTTTCAAAACAGGAAGATCAGATTTTTATGTATCTGGTCCATCAAAAACAGGGTCGAGCCTATTTCAACATACATTCACTCCAATTTAAATAGGAAAGGAGGTTTTGAGTGTTGTGAACACTGAAGAATACACTCTCCTTTCCTGATACAAACCATAAGTAAACATAGGTATGGTAACAGTGGGATAAAGCAAACATACCAGTGCAGAAGCAGAAAAAGACCTCACACGCATAGATGAAGACAACACAGAAGCTATGACTCATGTACCAGTAGTGGTTGTCTCGGTGGAAAAGCAAAAATAAACACAATAATACTGTATAGTAAATATTGGCGTAATTAGTGTGGACACCTTGCCATGCTTAGACTGCTTTGTGTGTAAATGTACATATTTGTAGTAAAGAAGTATAGGCATGTCATGTTTCAGGTAAACACGACTTGACACTGAAAACAGATGGAGGCCCATCTAATCTAAGCACAGCCTCAGTATAAGCCACATCGTGTGCCACTCCTTGACTACACTGTGTTTCTCTTGTAATTACACAAACCAAAGACACAGCCTGATTCATTGCATCTGGGTAGACTCCCTTAAGTCAGGCAACAGAAACTACAAAACCAAACGTCTTTCTGACCATGTTCGGGCACAGTGAGTAAGCCACAGTAACAGGGACACAACGACCAAGAAGATCTGTTAGCAAGAACTACTAAAGATCTGGAAATTATGTCACTTTTTAACTAAAAACTTCACTTTAAGGGATCAAGTCGCTCCACTGGACTGGCACTCAGTTTGTTCTTGCAGTGTAAGGTAGGTAGTTACACTGTTGTCTTGTAGATCATAGCAAGGTAAAAATGATTAAATACATTGCCTTTAGAAAGTTTTAACATTTGAATTGTTGTAAAATGTTTACAGTAAAAAAAAACAGGACATCACTAGAAAACAAAGGTCAACATACACACACACAGACACATATATATATATTATGATTTGAATAGTTGTAAAATGTTTACAGTAAAAAAAAAAAATATATATATATATATTTATACACACACATACACACAAATCACAAGTTCATTCAGGTTTCACAGTTACTGCTGACACACTGCTTGCACTATCTGGCAACAGTATATCACAGCCAGTTATCTTATCTTTGCCTCTATATTACAACATAATATGGTCAGCAGTGAACTCATCAGGAGCCATAAAGCTTCTGCACCACAGCACTGCCTTACAGCTCATGCCAAGTAACAGGAGGACAGATGTGGATTCTCTAATTTCTCTTTAAATAGTTGCTTGTGGGAGTGTTTGCTGCAATAAGACAGAGAGCTTAATATTAAGAGAGACAAAGACACAGTGAGGTATTTGTTTATAGCTGGAGAGTGTGTTGTTTTTGCCACGTGTTGCAATTAGGTGTAATTTGATGTAAATTGCGGTGGTTATTTCTGGTCCCTGATATCAACATCACTGCTACATTTCACTTTGAGTTAGGACTTGATCTTGTTGGATGAGAGAATATTGCAGCTAATCTAAGGTAGTTTTTCTAGGTGACAGCTGAATGTCAAAACTGAATCCAAGGAACACAAGAGAGGGACCCAGCCAGCTTTAAACAAACCAGTTAATGGTTAACTGCCAAGTGGACTGATGTCTGGTCCCAAATACAGAAAACAGGCAGCATGCACTGCACTGCAGCACGATCAGCACAGCATTTTAATTTGTGTGTGTGGGTGTGTGCGTGTGTGTATGTGTGTGTTTGTGCCTTTGTGTGTGTGTTTGTGTCTATGTTTAAAGAAGGAGGGATGGGTGGTCGGAGTAAGAGCCAGAAAAACAGTGTATGAAATATGTGCACTCACCCATCTTCCCCTCTGTCACAACTTTCTCAGCATACATCTGTACACAACAGGAAGCAGAGGGCAGCAAAAGACACTGATTTGACTCCCTCTTTCCCCTCTCAGCTCCTCAGGACAGGTGGTAAAAGACCTTCACCGTCACCTTTGCCTGGTTAGATAATGATGAGGGTCTTCAGTAACAAACAGCATAATTCAGAAAATACCCATTTTTCAAAGAGAATTTGCCAGACATACCCTCACAGACACAAGACTGTGTTTAAGTTTACAAAAAGTAAACCGTGAAGCAAAATACTCAAAACTTATAAAACTGCATTCATGGCACTTCAACTGAAAACATTGAATATATTTGCTGTTTGATAAAGATTAGAGACTAAAAATCCGTAACACATAGAAAAACTCACACCCACACCCACGCACACACACACACACACACACACACACCCACACACACACACACAAACTCACAAACTCACAAACACATAAACACACAGAGCAAGTCTACAAAGTTCTCATTATGTAACTGTTATTTTTCAAAGATGGAAAGCTGACTAAGACAAAACATAGCATGTACGTGTATAGGGATTGCAAGTGATTCGAATTTTTTCTAACATTTGTATCTTAATTTCCCATTTGAACAAGTTTTTGTGCCACTGAATATCAATACCTCAATACAAATTAACCACTAAAAGAGTGGCCCTCCGAACAGAAAAACATAAACTTGTATGGGACCACTGAAGGCACAAAGACATTAATGGGAATAAAACACAGGCCTATCTTCAGTTTAAACAAAGGTATTTTAGACTAAGCCTGAGTTTTATCTGCTGTTGTATCACTACACCACACACGCATTAGTATTTTTAAATGTTCATATTCAGTGTTGTTAATATGTTTGTACTTAACTTTTGAAGGCCACGCAGAAAGTTTCATACTTGTGTAAAATAATTAGATATAACACATAGTCCACTACGTTTTATATTATTTTTTTAAAATAGCTACTAAATAATATTTTTCATCAGTACAGCCTGCAGCAGGTTTATAACAATTCAGTGACGCCGAAATAAGGCAACTAGCTAACAGCATAAAAAACTGCAGGCCAAAATCAACTTCAAGTTTTCTTCTGGAAAGTGACTCACCTGTCCTTTCTTGCAGGTGAAGCCCTGACTTCCTCCTTCTTTAGTGATTAATAATTTATTTTTTTAAAGTCCGCCTTAAAAAATAAAAATAAAATGCCTCGAAGACACACAACAATACTATTTCAACGCCAACGTGGATTATTCCCCGTTTTCAGTAAATCCTTTTTTTGCTCTCCTCACAGGTTACTGACCCCAAAGAAAGAAGAAAAAAAAGGGTAGAAAAGTTTTTAACGTCCTTTCCTATCAACCAAAACCTCCTTCGCCCGCTAACAACAGAAAAGAGAGGAACATCTGGGAGAGTGGACTAATTGTAACAGAGTTAGTGAAAGTTTATCCAGAGTTTGTCGGTTTGTGTGGTCGTCCCGCGTGCGGTCAGCTGCGCACTCGAGAGGGGGCAAGTGACGTCAGCAGCAAGTCCGCGAGTGGACAAACGGGGCACGAGAGCTCTCACACAGGCTACGTGACCCTGCTTACCTGCTACAAGTGAACACATTGTCCCATAAGCCTCAGAATGATACTTAACAGTAACAACACAACTCAACAGTGACAGAAACTGATTTTAGGAATCTTAGAGCTTTAATTTTCGCTTTAATTTACTCCCTGTGATATGACTTAGTCAGCAAACACATACAGTATCCGTCCTCCATCACCTCAACACACGCATAATTCACACACGTCTTTATATATATAGTTTCCTTTGATGGCATGAGTCTAGTCATCACCCCACTTCCTCATCAACAGAGAAAATAAAGGGGAAGTTGGACAATCTGACCTTTAAGAGTGTCTTGGAAAAAGACAAGCACACACATCACTGACATAAGTACAGAGAGAGGAGTGTACATTGGTAGACGTTGATCCTGGAGTTACAGAAAGGGGTGAGAAACCAGAAAAGGAGAACAGGTGACTGAGGTGGGAAAGCCAGGTGCAATAGGAGCAACAAAACAAGCAACAGCCACAGCAGGACATGGTGAAGATGGGTGTAGGAGCTGCACGAAGCTGCTGGATACTGCTCACACTGTCTCTCACAGGTAAGCACCAGCAAATATTTTTGGCTTTGAGCTTGACAGTTCAGTCATATGGTGTTATAACAGAAAAAAAACACAGCTGTGTGATTAGTTTGGAGGACCATTTCATTGTCAGGGGTAAGACTACAACATTTAAAGTTTCATGTTTTTAAGTTATGTTGCAGTTGCCCCAAAACAATTGGAAAATGATTATCTTTTTGTTGATATTATTATTAATTTCTAATGACATATTAGAGTTTTAAATGTTCTATAAATGTGCTCAGCACAACTATAAATCTTGCTCCTTTAATATTTGAAATCAACCAATAGTTTTTAAAATTATTCATTATTTTAAAGTGGTGGTCATAAAATATTAACTTACTGAAATTTTACTGTCCCTAAGGTATTCTTGCTGGTGATTGGTCAGTTCATCTCCCCTCGGGTCCTATCTGTGCTGTGATTGGTTCCTCAGTGGTTCTCCCTTGTTCCTATGACTACCCCCAAAGTTCTAATGAAGCCAAGGAGGAGGCACAGCTCTCCGCTCAGGTAATGAAATAAAGGAGGCATTGTTAGCAGTTGCAGCCTGTGCTGCAGTGTGTCTTTAACCAGATGAACTCCCCTACAGAAGACAAAAAACAAAAACTCTATTTAAAACCATTTTAAGCTGGCAGCTAAGTTTTGGGGGTGATTTGATCATCATCATCTAATTAGAATTTTCTACCTGAAAATGCCTTGTTCCTTCTTCAAAGATGAATTGTTTTCCATTTCTAGCAGCTCTGTTTATTTGCACTTCTCGTATTTTTTCTGTTAGGATGGAAGAGAGGAAGAAGGAAAACAGTACAAAGTGCTGTCTAAGATGTGGTGTCTCCAAGACAGCCGCTGTGTCACATCAAGGTATTGCGTAAAGACACACACACACACACACACACACACACACACAAACACACACACACACGTGATTCATTTTAGCAGAGAACTCATAGCAAAGGTTGAGACAAATTAAGTACCTGTCTGTCTGTCTGTCTGTCTGTCTGTCTGTCTGTCTGTCTGTCTGTCTGTCTGTCCCTCTCAGTTATGTTTTCCACAGTGACGGCATCTTCTTAGATCCATCCTATCAGAACAGGGTTGAGTACCTGGGACAACCAGGATCAAAAAACTGCTCTCTTAGGATTTCTGATGTGAGACCGTCGGACAGCGGAGCATATGTGTTTTACCTTGTTACCAGCCACCCCACACAGAAGATGCCAGAGCAGAGTGGTGTACAGCTTCTGGTTACAGGTGGGAATATTTAATTTACAACTAGCATTACGACTTATCATGGTAAACATAATCACAACCAAAATCAGCAATCAAAACAGTGAAGGCAGGCAGAAGTTTTAATATGGCAGCAACAGTCACAGTGGATAATAAAGCTGGATTTAAATCTTGCTGAATCTATGCTGTTGGCACAAATAATAGCACTTGTGTCAAGAAATTAAAAAAAGGTTGTAGGATGCCCTGAGTTTCACTTACAATTATCTCAAATGAAAAGAAAAAAAACATACACTTTTGGCAAAAAGAACAGTGGACTAACCACATTTTTTTTCGTCTTTCCTCTATGTCTTAACTGTTGTTTCCTTCTTTGTGTCTCACTCTGCCAGTCTGTCTGATTGTTGCTCCATGTCTATCTCTCTGGGAGCAACTGCCAGTAATACTAAAAGTATCAAGTGGCAGATGTTTCATTGTGATTTTTTAAGAAACAAACCTAAAAATAAGAATATTTACTCTTTGTTGACTTTTACTTGGATAAACAATGTTGATGTATAAGCTGAAAGAATGAATCACTTCCTGTATGTGAACTTCTGGGTGACACTTTGTGTTGTCAGGAGAACTGAAACTGACTGGTTTGCTGACTGCATTTAAATACTATGTAAACTTCACATGACATGGAGTCGAAAGCCAGTATCATTTTTCTGAATTTTATTGATGAGCCACTCAAACACAGTCAGACATGCAAATACAAAGTGTAACTTCACTTTGATGACACAGTTTAAAGAAAGGGATTGAGAGCCGTTTCAGGTATTATAGCCTGATTTCATTTTAAATGTGTCGAGTGGTTGATGTTGTTTCACCTTAGAAACACTCTTGAGAAATTATTGTGAAACATCTGTGTGAAGTAACACACCAGCTTTTTTGTTTTTCCTTTCAGTTTCCACGTTGTATCATTCTCTAAAATTCTCAAAATTCACTTAATACTGGCCACCTTTAGAGTGAACAAAACAACCAAAGATGAAAAAATACAGTAAAACAGAAGCCCTGCAGTGCTTTTTCCTTCCCATTCTTACAATAAAATAACACACACAAATTTGATTAAATGATCCTGTCTTGCTAAAATACTCACAGTTTTCACCTTCCAGTCAAACTATGACTTAAGTTATCTAACCACTTTATGAACTCTCCTTTTTCCTCTCCCTTGTTTTCCTCAGACTCATCCAGTGCAGTTGCAGTGTTAGCAAGTCCCTCCAGTGGCACTGCTGAGGGCGGGGACTTGTGTCTGGCCTGCTGCAGCCCTGCAGCTGGTCCACAAACCCATTTCGTATGGTACAAGAGCTCTAGTACCAACCCAGGACACACTGGACAGGTGTGGCACATCAGTGGGGCTTCATCTGATGACTCTGGCAGCTACTACTGTCAGATACACACTGGAGAGAAAGTGCAGAACTCTACACTGCTGAGCATTGATGTAGAGTGTAAGTGTGTGTTAATCCTGGTGTAGATTTATATATGATTATGTCATGTTATATAGTATATTCTATGTAAATTTATATTGTTCAGGACAAACAAAGATCTTCAATCATTTGTTTACTTATTTAGCTCTCAATCTCTCATGTCACACAAGTAACCAAAAAAGAAAGGAAAAAAAGGAAGCAAGAAAAGAAAAAAAAGTAGTTGTTGACTCAGTTTCTGCTCTGAACATGAGTTAAGCAACATGTTGTAGAATTGTAATTTTCTTGAGACATGAATGAAGAAACTTTGTTACCAATTTTGATAACTGGGTTAATATTTTGTTCAACAAATACGTTAAAGCAGTAAATATTTTGACAGAATCTCATGAAATGTGAGGCCAGTTGTAATTAACACTTCATATCCCTCCTGTGTAGACTCTCCCCGGCAAACACAAGTCTCAGTCTTTCCTGCTGGAGAGCTACATGACGAGCTTCCTGTGACTCTCACCTGCAGCAGTGATGCTAATCCACCTGTCCACACATACACCTGGTACCAGGGTGCAGCATGTCTCCCTTCAGTGGACAAAAGCTTTCATCCAGCCAGACAATCCCTGGCTGCACCCTTAGGAGGAGGAGGCCTGATGCTCACCAGTGCAAACATCAGTGCTGAGGACTACGGGCAGCACTGCTGTGTGGCACGAAACAGACATGGATCACAGACTCACAGTGTAACGCTCAAAAGTTCTAGAGGTAAGTGGAAGACTGAAATTCCCAGAGTCTGCGCTGTACGATTTTCAGTGGTAGCCATGTTCCTGAAAAGTACAAAACTTGGAAACAAATTTCAAGTTTACAAAAACAGGCATTGCTTTTATGAAGGAGGTGGCAGATTTACTCATAAATACTGATGTGGGCAGTTAATCTGAATTTGCTGCTAAGATATTATAAATTATGGGATGAATTCTTACTGTCACAAAGGTTGAACCATAACCCTATCATGTTATATATTATTTACATTAATTTGTTTAACAACATTTTAGTATACAGAATTGGTTCATTGTTATGCTCAAAAACACTTTAATAGGTAGACATGACTGGATTGAGCCTCCTACCCTCTGAATAATGGCTGACCCACTCGTAAACTCAGTGCAGGGATTGTCTTGATCCAAAGTTTAGCCATTCACATGGATGATGAATTAAAAAATTGACAGTTTGACTAACAGTAAAATCTCATCCTTTCTGCCCACTGCAGCAACAACCCCATCTGACTCTCCAGGAGGCAGTTTGGTGTTTATTGGAGTGGCCATTGGTGTCCTTCTGGCTATTATAGCCATAGCAGCTTTTGCCATAAAGAGGTGAGTTCTTCGCTTTCTTACAGTATTATATATATCTTTATTTACTAACAAGTTTTATTGATATATTAGAATTTTAGCATCAATAGTGCTGAGATGTACTGAGCTGTAATAATGCAATTTTTAAAAAGTGCAAAAATCACTATTTTAGCGCTTTCAATAATGAAAAAATGTTTATTAAAAGTGTGCAAAGATCCAGTATGTGTCACACAGCCTAACATGTGTTACAAAGTGAAACTCTGTCTAAGGCCAGCTGATACATTGGCCACATAATAAATGTATGCATTCACTGGTTGTTGCTTGAACTATTTCAGTAATTCAATCAATGAAATCCAGCAATGAGCTGAATAAAGGCTTTGCCATGTTAAAACAAAGCCAAAAGGAAAAGACAAAAAAGGAATTTTTTTTACTGTCATTGTGAGTATTTTTTATTAACTATTTTTCTGTCCTTTTAGGAGAAAGAAATCATCTCGACACCAGTCGTATGTCCTCACTGAGACAACTGCTACAGCACCTTAAGGACTCAACAAGAGCAGAACTTATGTTGCACAATGTACAAACATCTGACAACCACCAAGACAAGCACAAGAGACCTTTCTTATTATATTCAAGTCACTCCGGATAGACTCTCTTCCCTATGCCCAGACAGTTCTCCCAATGATGCTAAGTAGGCTTCCTGAAACTAGTACAGCATCACATCATCCTAAGGCACATTTTGGCTGCTTGAGCACAGGACTGAAGTCATGTGCACAGGAAAAAAAACCTGAAACTGCTCCAAGAACTGTTGACAGTGGCACCAGATCACTCAGGACTGTGAGGACATGTACATTGTGAGATAGACATCACTGTATTTAAACAAGCCAGACAACATTGAAACTCCTAATGCTTGGATTTCAATGTGCTGACATAAAGAAGAATGAACTTGGCCAACTTGGGTTTTTAAGGAGAAAATGCTTCATTTTAAAACTGTCAGGTAGAGAAACTGTTTTGTTTTGCCTCACGTCTTTCTGATCTTTCTTCCATTTGTTTCAGTGCAGTTGTGCTGTGGGATAAGCTAACTGCTGCTGTCAGAAATGAACCTCCTATTTTGAGCTGTGGCCTGTTAAACAGTGGCAACAACAGATGTGAACTCAAACGCACCCTCAACGGTTCATCACAGAAAAAGCACGGACAACAGTTGTTATTGACACTGACACTTTCACTGTGCTGTGTAAGCCATGCCCAGATAGAGAAAACACTGAGCAGCTCTTTCTGAAGCATGTTTGTTTTGGTGACGAGTACACAGATGATGACGGAAAATATTGTTATAATGATCCAATTAAAAGCAGTTAGTAGTTGGGACTGGGTCGCACACTGTGGCTTTGAGTAAACTCTTCAGCGTGATAAGGCTCCAGCAGATACTGACCAGAGCTCATGGAGAAGTGGAGGAGGATGAAAACCAGCAGGACAGTGACTCTGGAACCAGGACATCCATTTACAAAATGTACTTGGATATCAACTATCAACGTAGTCTATTTTTAGGATTTAGCTTTTGTCTGATTCATCATAATAATGTAAGAATAGCCAAGTAAAGAAAGGTACTTATCATGTTCTTTAAAGCAAAATAAGTTAATAGAGTTGTCCAATGTTTTATTTCCAAGAGTGAGATTTGCATCACTTAAAGAGATTTTTTGCTCAGTTGCATTTTTCTGTAAGTTTTTAATATTCTTATTATGCTTTTTGGTGAAATACAGGAAATAAGGGATTGCAAATCTAAGTGCTCTAAGCCACACACACACACACATGGGCACCCTCAAAAAAAGGCAGTTTGGTAATCACATACTGAGGAGTGTGATAATAGATTTTCTTTTAATATCTTCAGTTTAATGACAGCCATTTGTTTACTTACCCTTTTCAAACACTTAACAGAGATTATTGGTGCTAAACATATAATAACTTGATAATATTCTTCAAAAACAGAAAAATAATTTGAATGTAAGGACATGGCAACATGCCTTACAGAAATAATAATCCATACAGTCTTTAGCATTTATTTAGACTGCATGCAGCAGTTGTTTACATCTGAGAGTTCATGATAAGATTATTTAACAACGATTGCTGATTTTTCCCATATTAACCAGATATCTGCTGTGTCTGTTTGGGTCTGACTGATTGTTTTACAATGTAAAACAGAAAAAAAATGTTTTGACTCAATGAATTTTATGCTGCTTTGTGTGGTTTATTTGGAATAAAAGCACTGAATATGATTATAGAAATTTAATCAACCTCTAACTCAACATCTTAACCAACCCTAATCTTCAAAAGTCTAGGGCCGAGATTAATAGTTTAAGTACCCAACAGACTGAGAAGTAGTTGCAAGTATACCAGAGCATAATGCACATGAGAATTTTAAACACAAGGGGGCAGCACATCCCTGTTTAACAATATTACAATTGCTCCAACTGTTATCACTGCTGCAGTCATGGGAACTAGCTGAATTCAAATAGATGAAAAGAACTTAATTTAGTGACATTTTAACGACTGGCTTTTTATTTGATTAAATAATCATTAGTGATGTTTTGTTTCTGATAATGTTTCAACTTATAAGCCTTTGGTCTCTAGTTCGAGTCATAAGAAGGACGGATCATTTGCATGTTCAGGACTCAGGAATTTGTGCTGCATTTTTCATGCCAGCAAACTTGTTTATCAACTCTAACTTAAGTGTTTCTTTTGTCTAAGCTCCAGGCAGCT